>RCUC01107135.1:0-109621 GCA_003697995.1 Taxidea taxus jeffersonii
GTGTGTGTGTGTGTGTGTGTGTGTGTGTGTGTGTGTGTGTGTGTTTTAGGTATGTGGGTAAAAAATCAGACATTAGCCTAGAAATCTAAAATGTCATAACAAAAGAATTTACTCTCTGCAGACAACTGCACTGGAAGCCCTAGTTCTTCCTTGGAAATATGTTCAATTTCTCTAAAAAAGAATTGTCAATATGGGGGCTGCCAACGATTCTGTGTGCAGTGGTGGGAAAAGGTTGAAAGGAGACACTGAAGCAGCTACATGACAGACAGAATTATAGCAATGACTCTGGTTTTACACCCTGCCTGCCTCACTCCTACTAGCCAAAGCTAGTAGCTAAAGCTAAGAAACATACATCAAGGGACCTCAAGACTCTAAGCAAGCTGATCAGCCACCACATTCCCAGAGGTCCACCATGTGCATATTCCGAGTATCCTCTATGTCACTTCATCCAAAATATGTTTTTGTTGATGGCTCATATCCAAGAGATGCGATGAAATCTCTAGTCTGCCCTTGGCCATCCCTATGCCTCTTTCTTAATTATTATGGGATTATTATTTTTTTTCTCAATGGAGTCTCAAAAGAATGGGAACTTAAGTCCATTTGTTTGGTCTAATATTTAAAATCAGAACCCTTACACATAACATTTTTATTACACCTCTAAGCCTATTTCAAAGTTCAATCTTTGATTGCCCACAATGTTTTATCATGGACAATCTTGAATTGCCCAAATCTTAATTTAGGGTCATAAAAATCCCTCAAGCTGGTTTTCTACAGGAGATTTCTGAACTGGAACATTAGCTCTATGGATAACAGGCTTATCTTATTTTTGTTTTATGCTAGTGTTTTACTTACCCGTTAAGAGACCTGCTAATTTTATTATGTGACTGACACTTTGGGAAGTTTATCGGTCCCTCCAACTGATTAAACAGTGCCAGCACCCAATTCCTTTTTCTTAATGATTTCATGGAAAATTTCCAGAAAGCTTAAATTGGTGAAAGCTGATTATTGGGCTAGAAATGAGAGACTTTCATCAATAAACTAAGTGGTCAGGATACTTGAAATAAAGGAAAACATCTATATGGACCTCCCCGCATGCACTCCACACAGCTGTGTGCATGTCCTCACCATTATCTTGGGAATTTTTTCATAAGAACGTAAGAAAAACACAGAAAAGATAAAAGCAGGATTTAGTCTATCCCAGCCAACTCTAACTTGCCTGCCAAGTAGATAAAAAGATATGGTAGCCGATTCCCTGGGAAGACTTGTGCCTGTATCACCATGGAGACACTACTCCAACCATCAAATAATGGGATTCTGTACAACAAACATAAGTGAACACAAAGACGGAGCTGCTAGCACCAGGAGAGTGAGCAAGAGGAGGGGCAGGCTAAGGGAGAAGAAAAGGCACCAGGCTGAACATAGGTGTCACAGTGAGAGGAAAGGGGGTTGCAGCAGTGACTGTATATGGGAAACACATGGCTGGTGACTGGTCAGTTGGCTTGGAGACCAGCCCAAACCACCTTCCTTCCACATTTAAGGAGCAGCCAGGCTCAAAGCAGGAGAGAAAAATCTTAAGTGGGCTGAGTGTAACATGAAACGAGTGAGTCTACCCAGAATTATGTTTCCACCCACCAGGTGGATTGGGGGAAGGGAGGGCCATGCAGCTATTAAACTAATTACTTTTATTTATTTTTTAAAATATTTTATTTATTTATTTATTTGACAGAGAGAGAGAGCACAAATGGGGGGGATGGCAGGCAAAGGGAGAGGGAGAAGCAGGCTCCCCACAGAGAAGGGGGAGCCCAATGCGGGACTCAAACCCAGGACCCCAGGATCATAACCTGAGCTGAAGGCAGTCACTTAACCAACTGAGCCACCCAGTCACCCTAAATGTAATTACTTTTAACATATAAGTTGCTCTTCATTCCCTTGGTTTGCAAAGTTTAAAATTCATTCCTACTTTATGTGGGAGCTCACCGGGATTTTGAAATATCCACACAGAACGTATAACTCCACATAAGCCAATTCTAACCCTGGACTGGAATTTGGAGTATGAAGCTTCTCCAGGCAAGACCCAGCACCAGCAAGAGAGAAGAGACTAGAGACTGAAAGGTGGTGAGAACGGAGGAAATGGGCTCTCAGGCACACCACCACTGATGTCAGAAACAGGGATGAATTCTAATGAGACTGACTTTAAGAGAGAACAGAACACTTAAAATGCCCACAGAGGTCCAAAATGCATTTTTCTATTTCTCCCTACATGTTCTCCCTGAACAAGCCCCTACATTTTCATTGTTCAAGTCCCCAAAAAGCCAGTGTCTTCCAAATTTGTGCCTGTCCCTATCTCACTCCTGAACCCCAAGCCCTCCCTATCTCCAGAGTCCCCTCTCCTTATCCCCTTTTTGGTCCAGATTTTTGCTAAACTAATGACTCTGTCTCTAACTATCCTCAGCAAATGAAAGCTCTTTCGGTTTTAAGAACTATTACTGGCATTTATAGCTGAGATTAAAAATAACCCTCACCAGACTGCCTGTGTAAGATGTGATTTCCTGAGAACCTGCAGGCCTTGGGAATGCAAATCAGAATAGGATCCAATTGCCACCAACACTTACCAGAGAAAACTGCCATTTGCATCTGCACTCCAGATCCTGGATAGCTACAAATAAATCAGTGGCTCATTCAAACCAGAACCAGGCACAGATTGAAAGCCCTGGGGGAGGCAGATTTGGAAGGAAGAGTGAAAAGGACACAGCTCTGGAAATTGGGACTGATGAGTCCCTATCACTGCCGAAATAGAAGGCGAGGCAGTAAGTTCCCAGGTACCTAACCCTAGGCTGACCCTGAATGTTACGGACAGCATTCCTTCAGCTTAGTGAGTGTGGTTACCAACTGCTAGCCCTCCCGCCGCACCCAAAGATAAGTTCCTACACTTTTGTTAACTACACTCTTTCTAAGGTCATCCTTGCCAGTGGCCTAGATATATTTTCAGGCTTGGAGCAAAACAGAAGTGATTTTACTGGAAACATGGCGATATCATGTGATAGTAGTACCTACTGCGGGCACAAAGTAGAAAAAAGCGTCCAGTTTTATCTTGATTAAGAAACAGATTTTCCTGAAATCACTTTTCTCCATATGGTAATTCCCTTCCCATAAACCTGTATCTGGCTCCCTAAATAGCATTTCGTATTATATTATTAAGATATGATATATATATAATATGACATATATAATATTATATCATAAAATACCAATTAAAGGATCAAAACCTGTTTCCCTTAAGATTCTAATCTCTCAAATTCTGAGCTGATTTCCTTGAAAGGACTGTGTGACCTCTGTTCTGCTGCTTCTCCAGTCTCTATTAAACCTTCCCCATTTAACAATGCCACAAAGTTTGTCTGTATTGGTCTAGAATAAACTATGCTATGCTGCAGAACATATGACCCTAATGTCTTTGTTTGGGGGAACACACTGAAGTAGTTACAGATGAAGGGGCATCATACCTGCTGCTTTCTCTCAAACAGTTCAGAAAAAAGTTATTTCATATATACATATATATATATATATATATAGAGAGAGAGAGAGAGAGAGAGAGAGAGAGGGAGGGAGGGAGAAAAGAAGCAATGCAGTAAAACGGCAATATTTGGGCAATCTGGGTAAAGGGTATGCAGGAATCCTTTGTGCTCTTCTTACAATTTTTCTAGAAGCCTGAAATTTAGTCAAAATAGAAGTCAAAAGAAAGAAAAATTACCTTAGCAGCACAGTGAACTTTAAAGGAAATATCTATGAAAATATGCTCCATAAAGTGCTGTGTAAATGTTTTTAAACTAAAAGTCATACTATTTAAGGTATCCACTTAAATTCATTTTCCTTAAAAATTAAAAAAAGTTTCAATGGCTTAAGAAAAAACACATTAAAAAGGAAAAAAAAGAAAACACACATTGATTCCTTGCACATTCAAAACCCTCTGCAGGCCCAAGGACTCCAAGGGTAGCTGTTCTCCACACAGTATCTCAGGGATCCAGGCTGCATAGAGCTAGTGAGCCCCCATCACAGACAAGGCTCCAGAGGTCACCTCAGCAGATGTAACTTGTGAAGTTGTCCCACTTGCTCCTTGGTGCCATAGGGAGGATGTCACACATCCCCTTCCACTCACAGCCCACTGGCCAGAGCTAACCATACGGCCCCAGCTGACTGGGAGCAGGCAGGAAATACAGGGAATGTCATGCCAGATTTGTGGAGTGTTCTTGTCTCTGCTCCAGGATCTCCTTGAGCTCCCATTTTCTGCCGAATAAAAAAACACTTTCTCACAAAATGTGAAGAAGAATGGGGCTCAGAGTGTGACTGTTTGCTAAGTA
Organism: Taxidea taxus jeffersonii; assembly: GCA_003697995.1. Lineage (NCBI taxonomy): Eukaryota > Metazoa > Chordata > Mammalia > Carnivora > Mustelidae > Taxidea > Taxidea taxus. The sequence continues at coordinate 4,356 of RCUC01107135.1, forward strand.
AAGCGAAATAACCAAAAAACAAAAAACCAAAAAAACCACACACACACAGAAACACAAAAAATGTGAAGGAAAGAGAGAAGAAAGGTACATATCTTACTTCATTCCCTCCTTTCTCTTCATATTGGCTTCCCAGTGTTCCAACCTAGACTCCCTACCTGACTTCCAGTCACAGAGAGGAGGTAGCTCTGCATTCTTTTTTTTTTTTCAAGATTTTATTTATTTATTTTGACAGACAGAGGTCACAAGTAGGCAGAGAGGCAGGCAGAGAGGGGGCGGGGGGAAGCAGGCTCCCTGCAGAACCCTGGGATCATGACCTGAGCCGAAGGCAGTAGCTCTGCATTCTTTAGGGATCACCCAGACTATGCCACACTTCCTCAGAAATGTGGTGGCTTACACTTGTCAAGATAGAAAATGTTCCTCTTGATCATGGGGATCAAGACTTCTGGTCTTGACTGGAGAACAAATGAAGATAGCATTAAAGACAATGAAAGGCAGGGACACCTGGGTGGCTCAGTTGGTTAAGCAGCTGCCTTCGGCTCAGGTCATGATCCCAGCGTTCTGGAATCGAGTCCCACATCAGGCTCCTTGCTTGGCAGGGAGCCTGCTTCTTCCTCTGCCTCTGCCTGCCACTCTGTCTGCCTGTGCTCCTCTAGTCTGCTTGTGCTCGCTCTCTCTCTCTCTCTCTCACAAATAAATAAAATCTTAGAAAAAAAAAAAAAGACAATGAAAGGCAAATAGTAAAGAAGCAGCATTTAAGTGTTTTCAAGATCCACAGATATTGATCAATGCCCACTTTACACCTAGATTCTTCACATTTAATATTCGCAACATCTCTTATTTACACCCGTCCAAGTTCCAGCCACCTTAGAATAGACACATTTGAAAATCATAGTACAGAGCCAAAGGTACTTGTGAAATGAGACCAAAGCAATCCCTCTGGGGAATCACAGGATATAGACAACCTCCCCCTCAAAAAACACCAAGTGCAGATTCCAAGACTAATAATGCCCAGCATGCAGACAGGGGAGAACAAGGCTCCAGGAGGAGGATAAAGGGACCTTAAGGCAGGCCAGTAAATGAAGCAAGCATAGACTCCTTGGGTTTAACTGTGTTTATGCACCCAGAGACAGGTGTGTTGGCAGCTATTGGGAAGATCTGCATTACCAGGGTCCATGAGGTCACAGGGCACAGGAGCATTTCTCAGCCTCACTCTCAGAATAAGGACAGCTCTATTCCCCCCCACCACACACCTTAAAGATCTGGCACCAAAGTACCCTCCTTGCTTCTTCTGTCATAACTCAAAGGTTTAGAGTTCCCTACACAGAGCTAACCTTCTCCATAATCTTCTGTGCTACTTCTAGAAGCAAATCCATGTGACAGAGCATGGAAACACACACACAGGCAAGTCTTTATTTCCTCCCTCCTTCTGTCCTTTGGTCTACTCTTCCCTCCATTTTCCCATCCCTCTCTCCTTTCTTTCCCTCTTTCCTTTCTTATTTCTTTCCCTCCCTCCTTCATTCTTTCTTTCCTTCCCTTTTTCCCTTTCTTCCTCCCTTCCTTCCTTCCAATTTTCCTTCCTCCTACCTTTCCACCTTCCATCCTTCTCTTCTTCCTTCAACAGATCACTTATGGAGAGCCTCACATGTGGCCAGGGACAATCTCTTTAATTTAGAAAATGAATCTTTTTTTTTTTAAAGATTTTATTTATTTATTTTGACAGAGAGAGATCACAAGTAGGCAGAGAGGCAGGCAGAGAGAGAGGAAGGGAAGCAGGCTCCCCGCTGAGCAGAGAGCCCGATGTGGGGCTCGATCCCAGGACCCTGGGATCATGACCTGAGCCAAGGCCGAGGCTTTAACCCACTGAGCCACCCAGGTGCCCTAGAAAATGAATCTTTACTACATTCAGCTTAAAAGTAAAAAGCACCTGTGCCCAGGTGGATTGGTACAAATACATGGAGAGAGACAGAATTCAACTTCAGTTGGATACTTCTGACCACTTATCTAAGGAAAAACCCAGGGTCTTTTTGTTACCAGAAAATCCTGGGTAAGACTTTGGGCATGAAGATAGCATGAGGGAAGCACATAAACAGCATCTGACTTCCAAGATGTGCAGTGCACCTGGAGTAGAGTTTTGAAAGTTCGTTCCTATTTAGCATCTAGAGAAAGATGAAATTCTGCTCAAGGCCCTGCCCCCTCCCCATCTCTCCCCATGTCAGTCTTGAGTGTGGTTCCTCTCTCTGGATCTGCAGCTCTTTTTAGGGGCGGGCCCTCTTCTCTTGCTTCATAGCTCCCTGAGGTCCTATACTGACATGGAAGATACAAAGTACCCATTTGCATTACTGCATCACCTTCATTACCAGCTCCACTTTATCTTGACTAGTCTACCCCACTCAAACACATCAGTAACTCTTTTCCTGAACAACACACACACCCGGGGACATCTGGGTGGCTCAGTCAGTTAAGCGTCCCACTCTTGGTTTCAGCTCAGGTCAAGATCTCAGGGTCTTGAGATCAAGCCCTGCATCAGGTTCTGGTGCTGAGTCTGGAGCCTGCTAGAGATTCATTCTCTCTCCCTCTGCCCCTCTCCCCACTTACACATGGACACTTATGCACTCTCTCACTTCCTAAAATAAATAAATAAATCTTTAAAACACACACACACACACACATACACACACATTTTTGGTACTCCATAACCTCCCCCCCCCAAATTTTTCTTACCCTCTTGATAAGTATGTCATTCTTGTATTCTTTAAATGGTCATTATAATCATATATAAATAAACCATATATAATTCCAAATTAGAGGTAATCTTTGCTTTAGCCTGATTGGCACTCAAAGTTTTGAATCTTTGTGTGTGGCCTGCTCCACTGTGTTTCCATGCCTCAGGAGAGAAGGAAGCAGGCTCATCCAACCATGAAGGGAGAAACCTGGTTTTGGATATTTAATTGCTGTCCTCAAGAAACCCATGAAAGTTTTCCACTTACAGTTTTAGGGTTCAGGCAGGCCTTACACTGACACACTGGGAAGCACTTTAAGGTCTGACTCAGAGCCACGGAGCTGCAAGCTGTATCCATCTCCATGCAAGGGCCATATGCCCCAGCTTCTCTTGCCAGCACAGATTTGAAACACTGTCTTCTCGCTCTTACCCACACGAACGTTGGTAGTTATCAGTCCAGGTCTGTCTACCTTTTTCCCGCTCTTTTCTCTCCTTCCTCTACCTCTCTATTCAAATTTCTAGGCAAAAGCAAGATCATCCAACATTCCTGGGAGACTCATGGGTTTCCCGAGGCCCCCACATCTCTTGGCCTGTAGGTACAGACACACTCTGCCACCTCTCCCTCTCTGAGAAAAGGATCTTCTCAGTCATGGGGTGATGCAATAGAATTTTGGAATCCTCTCTCCCCCCAAAACCTCTTGTAGCAGGTTTATCCAATGAGCTGGATTCCATGAGGGACTATGAGCAGTGACCTTGTTCTCTCTCCGTCACTGCCTTCAGTTTTACTGATTAACAGACTCTTTTCTAGCCATGAGTGACCTTCCAGGTAGAGCCTGTGGCTTTCCAGATGAGTGGGGAATTAAAATAACAAAATTTTCCATTTTTTAAAAAAGTTCTAGCCCACTGTAATCAAAACCATTATCTCCTCAATGATCTCGAGGTCTCTCCCAAGCGAGACCTGAGCACACCTCAGCATTGGGTTCCAGTGATGGGGAGGGGTAGGGTGAGATCTCTTTTTCTCACTTTCTTTTCCCACTTGTTCAACTGCTTCCAGCTCCTGGAAGGAAGCAGAGGGAGAAGGAAGTAGAAAGCCCAGGGTCTCACTTAACTAGTGCTGGTACATCTGGCCACTCAGTGTCATCTGGTTGGCATAAGCCCAAATACTGACTGTGGTACACAGAATGCCTTCCCCAAAGATGTACGCATCCTAATCTGTGAAATCTGTGAATGCATCACCTTCCATGGTAAAAGGGACTTGTCACATGTGATGAAGTTTAGAACTTCCAGATGGGAAGATGAACCTGGACTACCCAGGCGGGCCCAATGTAATCAAAGGGTCTTTATCAGAAGGAGGCAGGAGGGTAAGAGCCAGAGAAGATGTGATGCCATTGCTGGCTGGGAGGAGGGGGTCAGGAACAAGAGCAACATTGAAAAGCTGGCAAGGGTCACCAGGGTGGCTCCGTGGGTTAAAGCCTCTGCCTTCAGCTCCGGTCATGATCTTAGGGTCCTGGGATCGAGTCCCCCATCGGGCTCTCTGCTCAGCAGGGAGCCTGCTTCCCCCTCTCTCTCTCTGCCTGCCTCTCTGCCTACTTGTGATCTCTCTCTCTCTGTCAAATAAATAAATAATTTTTTAAAAAAAGAAAGAAAGAAAAGCTGGCAAGGAAAGGCATTTTCCACCAGAGCTCCCAGAAGGAATGCAGGCCTGCCAACACCTTGATATTAGTCCAGTAAGGCCCAGGTTGCACTTCCGACCCCCAGAACTGTGAGATCAGAAATGTGTTGTTTTAAACCATTAAGTTTTTGGTAATCTATTGTAGAAGCAATAGGACACCGATAGGCTGATGTGTGGTTCTTTGTGGGGTTTCTTTGTGGGGTCCCTTCTCAACCAGGGTCAATTTTTGACAGCCCCCTCTCCATGGAACATTTGATAATGTCTGGAGATATTTTATATATCACGACTGGGGGAATGTCAATAGCACCTAGTGGGTGGAGGCCAGAGATGCCAACTATCCTACAATTCACAGACAGGCTCCTACAACAAAATATCAGGTCCAAAATGTCAGTAGTGTCAAGGTTGAAAATCCTGATCTAAAGCAAGCAATGAACTCTTTGGCCTCTTGTAATCTCTCCTGTCCAACAGACAGTATCTCTCCCACTTCCAAGAGGGTCCTTTCAATATAGCTTGAGCCTGATTCACTTTTACATTCACACCAGCAATGTATAAGGGTTCCAATTTATCCAAACCTTGTCAACAATTGTAACTGTCTTTAGTTTTGCCATCCTAATGGGTTTGATGAGATGTACTTTGATTTGCATTTCCCTAATGATTGACGGTGCAGAGTGCTTTTTTCATGAGCGCATTGGCCATTTGTGTGTCTTCTTTGGAAAAAAGTCTATTCAAATCCTTTGCCCACTTTTTAAACGGGGCTGACTTTTTATTGTTGAGTTGTAGCAGTTCTTTCTGGATACTAAACTCTTATCAGATATAGGATTTGCAAATATTTTCTCCCATTACATGACTTGTCTATTCAGTTTCTTGATAGTACCTATTGAAGCACAAAAGTTTTTTTAATTCTGACAAAGTCCAATTTCTCCATTTTTTTGTTGTTTATGCTTTAAGTGTCATATCTGGGAAGCCGCTGCATAGTCCAAAGGCACAAAGATTTATACTTCTGTTTTCTTCTAAGAGCTTAATAGCTTCAAGTCTTACATTTCAGTCTTTGATCCATTTTGAGTTCATTTTTGTACATGGTATGAGGTAGGAGTCTAACTTCATTCTTTAGCATATAGATATTCAGTTTTAGGTGTTGAGTTTTGAAAGGACTATTCTCCCCCCATTAAATAGTCTTGGCACCCTTGAAAATCAATTCTTTACTTTTTTATGGTAGTTATTATCTGAAATTATATCATCTGTTTACTTGTTTATTTTCTGCGCTTCCCAAACTCTCTCACTCCCTTTCCCCTCTTCTCCTTCCCCTCCCCTGCCCAGCAAAACTAAACTGAACTAAACCTGAAGACAGGAATTTGTTACTATTTCTCTCCAGTGTCCCAGATATAGTAGGTACTTATGTGTTTGTCGAATGAATCAATTTCCAGTTTTGTTTAGAAACAATGGTCATTGTCTGTATCTATACCTCGTAAGTGCAGAACTCATTTAAGGGGAGAAGAAAAAGGTTGGTGACCACTGGGCCTAAGTGAGCTTTCATCCCCATTTCCTGGATTGGATAAGAGCCTAATTAGTCAGGTAAGGAGCAGTAGTAAAGAGAAAGCCTGCTGAGAAGTTAACAGAAATCCAAAGGCAAGTGTAAAGGGACCACCCAAGATGCATTACCTGATATTCCAGCAATGAGCCAACAGGTGAGTGCCCTTGGGCAATCTTCCTCCCTGCTTAAGGCCTGCATTCTTTCATCCCCAACACCAGCTCTTGAGTCACCTGTACTATTGGTATTCTGGTATTCTGATGTTCCAGAGTCTTTAGAAATAGGCTCTGCTGGCAACTAAAGTTAGTCTATTTAAGGGATACAGGTTTTATCTGCAACTTACCCTTCAAAAATAAATATTAACCAAAAAATTGCTTTATTAAGAGACAATATGAGTTTCCTCGTGAAAACTGTCTGGCCATGATCATAACTTTGACCCTGAGTATAAAGATTCAGAGGTCTCCCTGAAAGTGGGTGAAGAAAACTCATAGCAGATTGCCCAAAATAGAGAAGGTTTTCAAAGGTTTTCTAGAGGCTCCTATTTAAAAAGAAAGAACATGCCCGCCCACTAGTGGAAAAATTAAGTAATTGCCCTATTTTCCAAGGATTCCCAGGCTCCACCTTATTATGGCTGCTACGCTTCAGAGCCACCACATATCTGCCCACACAAGACTCACATTGAAGAGGTCACTGAAAACTCCAGGGTCTAACGAAGCCAGGGACAAAGAAGTCTATGGGTGAACATGGAAGAGGTAAGAAAAACAAAACAAGTGCCAGGAGCATAGTCAAACTTTATTTTTCTGAACTATGATTATGACCATAGCACATAATGCATGCACGTATGATATTCATGATTACAACTTAAATTCAAAATCGGGGGGAAAATCATAAAACATAAATATTTTACTTTTGACATTTTCTTTCACAACTTGTTAACTTTTGTTTTGGAACAAGAAATCTGAGGCTTTTTCTTTAACCTGTCATGGTTAAATTTTGTACCAAGTTCAGCGCCAATGCAGAATTCATAACTAGGAGTGATACTTAGTCTTACTTTAATAACTGAAAAGAGCTGTTCACAAACGTAGGAATTTCCAAAGACTTTTTTTAACAATCTTTGCACAATTGTTCTGATAGTTGCAGGAGTTTGGTGTTCTGGTGTCCCTGTGCTTAATGTCCAGTTTTGTATCTCACCATGGACCACCTTCCCCACTGTAGGTATGAAGAGATAAAGGAGCACCGAGCAGGGGAAGGTCATCTTCACAGAGCTGGAATCAATAAGCTTCTTGGCATGCCACAACCTTCAGTCCAGCAGAATTTTCATCACGAGGTTCAGACCATCAGTTACAGTGCTAGAACTAATTCTAGACCAGAAAAGAGGACCAAATAACACTATGCCAGATAACTTTCTCCATAATGTTTTGTAACTACAGTGGATGCCTTTGCAGGGCATTCAAAGCATTAGCCAATTATGTGATAACAATCTTTGCTGCTTAGCATAAGCAGCGATTTTATTCCTCAGTGATGAAGACATGAGCTCATTTCAACAGTTTAACACCTCTCCTTAGCTTCTGCACTGGCTGAGCCTCCCAACCTATGTGCAGTGAGCAAACCACTGTGTGAGGTGTCCGATTCATCCAACAGTGCCTGCGATGCTCCATGGCCCACGCCCCAGGGGAGATCCAGCTTACAGGTAGTAAGCTCTGTGTCTGTGATGGCTTCCACTTATAACTTCTAACAGAAAGCAATTCCTGCTGAATAATGCAAACGAGTAGAGGTAAAGTTGTGTCCTTGTATGACTTGCCACATGGAATTTAAGTTTTACTTAATTCCAATATTAGCACCATCTATCCCAGGAACATCATCTATATTAAATTGTTTGAAAGTTTCTTCTGTTACAAAAATGAATTTCTTAATTACTTCCTAGTGTTGTGCCTGTCATGGGCACACTGTCTAAAATATTTTCAGTCATATAAAAATTCTCAAACCCACAGTGAATAAATAGAGCTCATTATTACATCTAAGTATTACTAAATATGTACCCTCATCAGCTGCAAAAGCAAATGTCACAATGTTTAAGACTTTCTTCACACAATTTTTCTTTTTAATTTCTCAGCCATATTTCTAGTACATTGAGCAACAGTGTTTCTGATTATACTTGTATTTGCACATGCTTCTATCTTTTCAGGACCCACAATTTCCATCACATTCAAAAGGCATTCTTTTACAACTTGCTATCTGTGAAGAAGGTCATGTCCTGGCAGATTTTTCACTGAAATATATAACTGTATGTTTTATTAACGACCCAAACAACCCTTGTTGACTCTTCCGTCTCTTTGCAGCTCATCAGGATTTGATCACACCTTTTCCACATCCCTGGTCTTTGTACTGACGGTGGTTTGCTTCATAATGGCTCTTTTTGTACCTTACATCCTTTGCCAGATAAGCACACAGGAGTGGTTTTCAGCTTACAAAGTAGAAACCTGTGACTCTTAAAGTCTATGTTCTTTTCCCTCCTTTTCACAGAGATCTGAGAAATATTTGCTTTTCTAATACTTTACAGGAGAAGTGACTTTCACAAGGCAAAAACTCAGTTTTGCAAAATATTATAAGTGTTCTCTGAAATTCAACCTCTGGATCTGATCTGCCCCTACCTGGTGGAAGAACATGTCCTCAGTCTTGCCCAGGAAGTCATTCAGTCACCTCCACGGCCAGGCTGAGTGCAGGGTTCCTGTTGTCCCAGAATTGGCCTTAGAGCCCCTACCATAAACCATGCAGGTAAATACCCCTTGCCCATAGTGGTTCTCAACCCTCCCCTGCTCCCACTGGAATTGCAATGGGGAGCTTCGGAGATGCCAACATTTAGCTTTTCTTCAGAACAATTACTCGGAATCTTTGAGGATGGGACATGGGTATGGATGTTTTTTAAAGCCCCACAGAATTAATTCAGGGAACTCTGGTATATACGCAAGGTTGAGAAGGCTAGATCAGAAGCAGGCAGCCAAGAATGGGGCTAGATACTGACCTGCAAAGCTTATCAAGAGGTGGCAATGCCAGCCCCACTGTAACCAGTGGCAGCCCGCCATCTAGAGATAGACTTATGAAAATAGGAGGGTAGGGTGACTGGAATAAATAAGGACTGACTCCAGTGCTGCTGCGGAGCCCTCTAGAACTCCCACATTCTCCTCATGCAACAGCCAGTACACAATGCTTGGCCCTCAGAGGTACACATGGCCAGCTGGTATCAGGACAGCAGTAGCAACCACAAGAGAACGCATTTAGCATAGCAGCCAGTAAAATAAAGAGATAAAATAAGCCTGTCCCCTCTCCCACAGCAGTACCCTGGAAGAAGAAAAGGAAGAGACAGCGTCCCAGACCCATCCAGCCCCCTCTGATCTGAGCAGATGGGGTCTCAGCTCAAACTGTGCTTGGGTAAAAGGGAGATGGTAAAGATTCAACCCACACATGAAACCAAACTGGATCAGATATTAATAACCAAAAAAGACTAGAAAAGATGAAATCTGCCCAAGATGTCACTGTGGGATGGGAAAGGGAGAGTCAGCAGCACAGAGCAGAGCACTATGATTGAAGGAAAGAATCTTGTCAGGTTTTATCCTGCTCAGTGATTTCACACGACCTTATGAGCCAATCATACTTTAGTGTTTTCTCAGTTGTACCAGGTTTAAACACTATGATTAGAAGATTTTCTCAAGATTTCTCCTTCCTGTCCTCCAAGAGGTGACATCCATGTTCTGTGATCATCAAACAGAAATGGAGGGAGGTGGGGAATGGGGATCCTCTTCCATGGCCATTCCTCTGTCCTTGCACTGGCTTCATTTGAACCCAAGCTTGCAAAGCCTCCTGGCTAAGACCACCACACACCCCTTTAGAATCCACCAACTCCCTTAGCAAATTTCCAAACCCTTTGTGTGAGCACAAGGAAGGTTTAGCGACTGTCTCAAGTATGCCTGGGGAGACATCCTGCAGCCATACTCTATCTTTGGCACCCCATGCAGCCCCATGGTGTACCCCACACAAGGCAGGACGTGAGGTCCCTTTCATGGAGATATTCAACATACTCCAACTTGTCCCTGCACTTCTCATCCCTCCCCAACTGAGAAAGCTGCCAAGTTTGTACGGCAGTGCTTGAGAGAGAAGTTAGAGGAAATGATTTCCCTAATCACATATTCTTCCAAATCCGATCTATGCTACAACCGCACCAAATTTTTTGAACCCAATAGCCAAGAATATGAAGCCTTTGGTCTTTGGTTCACCCAGGAGAATTTCCCTAGAATAAAGGAGACTCCATTCTAGCTCCCTGAATGAGAAATGATCACAGACTAAAGAATGAATTGGCCCCACATCCCTACTAATATCACACCTGCTCACCAGGCCCCACTGCTCTTGTGTATTAAAATAGAGAAAAACGTGAATGAACATCAACAGAAGATGGTACCAGAACAGCAGAAATCAGTTATGTGCAAGAACTTTAGGAAGATGTTATTCATCAAAAACTTATAGAAGTTGAAACAAAATGCACAAAAAGATGAGTTTGCTGCATTGGAATTCGTGAAAGCTGCTGAAAAATACTACTCTCAATTATTTTTTTAAGGATTTGTTTCTTTATTTTAGAGAGAGACAGTGAGAGCAGGGGTAGGGACAGAGAGAGAGGGAGAGAATCTCAAGCAGACTTCCCGATGAGCATGGAGGCCAACTTGGACTTGATCTCACAACCCTGAGATCATGACCTGAACAGAAATCAAGAGTCCAACGCAGGGTGCCTGGGTGGCTCAGATGGTGAAGTGTCTGCCTTCAACTCAGGTCATGATCTCCAGGTCTTGGGATCAAGCCCCATATCAGGCTCCCAGCTCAGTGGGGAGTCTGCTTCTTCTTCCTCTCCTTCTGTAACTCCCCCTGCTGTGCTCTCTCTCTCTCTCTCTTTGTATCTCTGTATCTCTCTCAAAGGAATAAAGTCTTTAAAAAAAAAGAAAACAAGAGTCCAATGCTTAACCAACTGAGCCACCCAGGTGCCCCAATATGACTCTCTATTAGTAGAAGTAACCAAAGTTGATTCTCACTGGATATGTAGAACTTGTCAAGGAATCTTATTTCTTGTTTCAGGCTATTGTGAGTAAAGCTGCTATGAACATTCTTGTACAAGGCTTTGTGTTGACATGAGCTTTAATTTCTTTTAACATTTTTTTCATAATTTTGCAATATATTGCTTTTTCTGGTGCTATTTTTACACAAATATGATTTAATAATAAAAGGCAACTTTATAATAAAAATAAATCTCTGACTTTAATTTGAAATAAAATTAATTTCAGGAAGGAAATGCATTCTCATCATCTACACTTCTATTATAGGAGTTATAACAGGGTGGCTCAGTCAGTGAGGTGACCAGTTCTTGAATTCTACTCAGGTCCTTATCCTCAGGCTTGTGAGACCGAGCCCTGTATTGGCTCTGCTCTCAGTGGGGAGTCTGCTTGAGACTCTCTCTCTCTCTCTTCCTCTCCCTCTGCCTGCCCCACCCCCACTCATGCTCTTTCTTTCGCTAAAATAAATTTCTTTCTTTCTCTCTTTCTTTTTAAGTTATAACAGGGCCCTCATACTGGCATGAAGCCTCAGGGTCAAAAGATACTAGGAATTGTGGATCCTGTGACAAATATACAGGTACACATATACCCTGTTTAAATGTATAGCCACTGTTCCAATTAAACCAATTCACCACGCAGCCCCAAAATTGCCCAATCTTCTAATTTTTCAAGGACAGAATTTTTTTGTGCACATATGCAATCTCCTAAATTTAAATGTTGACCAATAAGAAGTATTAAGCACTGGTGGGCTAATGCTGTCCAGGATTAGGTTGTATAAAATAAAACACAACCACAGGCCAGATTTGGCCCAAACATCAGTGTCTAGCTAAGATTTTGGTTCTCAATCTGGCTATGAGCAATATGAACTTTTAGCTTTTTTTTTTAAGAGAGACAAAGAGAGAGATCACAAGTAGGCAGAGAGGCAGGCAGAGAGAGAGGGAGGGAGGAGCAGGCTCCCCGCCGAGCAGAGAGCCTGATGTGGGGCTCGATCTCAGGACCCTGAGATCAGGACCTGAGCTGAAGGCAGAGGCTTAACCCACTGAGCCACCCAGATGCCCCCAAACTTTTAGCTTTTTAAAAATACAACCTGCCTGGGCCCTATCTCAGATAGATCTGGAATGAGTCCCAGGCATCTGCATATTGTTTGAAAATGCCAGTGTTCATTGCGTTTCACAGTGTGAAGAAGTAGGGAATTAAATTTCAAGATAACAGTGTTTGGTCACATGTCCAAGTTCAGCACTGTGTTCAGAACACCCTGTCGCTTTCCCAGGGTAATTCTACCTGTTTCAGCGTTCAAACACTGATGTGCATATCAGTAAATTATAATTGGTGATACACAGGCAAATAATGAAACTGTAACAATGCAGTTTTTTTCATCTCTAATTAACCCAAATAGCATCAAATTTTGGCTCTTCTTGTTTGGGAACATTATAATAGCTGACCTTTGAGAAGGAAACTTGATTCTAAGTAAAAATGTCCATATAGAAGCTGATGGGAATTTCTTATTCGTAAACATGCTAGCTGTAGGATAAAAACAACTCCACAAATAAGAGAGAAAATAAAGGAAGCAGGAGAAGGCAGATCAAAGGAGCTGTTGCATTTTAGAGACAATTTAGCAGGTAACAGGTCTTGTGAGATGAGTACAAAGGCATAGGAACAGTTAAGATTCCTAATCTGGGACTCTTGCCTGCCAGGTGAATATGCACTTAAGGTAAATAAGGTAGAAAGATGCTGTGATAGAAACCTCTTCCAAATTTTTTTTCCAATGAGCCCCTGCAAGCCCAAGGCAAATGGGACTTTATGAAAAAGGGAGACAGCCAGTAACAAGATCCTTCCATCATTTGCATTTCAAGCCTCTGATTTGTAGTCAGTCATGCAGCAAGCAAATGAAGAAAAACTGGAAATAACCATTAACTGGGGGGAAAATTACAATAACACTGAGTGAGTGTCAGAAGGTTGCAGAGCAGGTACCAGTCCTTGGTGTGGAAACCTAAAAGTGAGGGCCAAAGAGAATGGCCACGGTGAGCACAGATGCCACGTCTAGGTTTAAAATTGTCCTCACCTTGGTGGTCTCTGGAATAGAGCGCATCACTGGCATCATTGGGAATGGCTTCATTATGGCTATCCATGGGGCCAAGTGGGCCAGAGGCAAAAGACTCCCTGTCAGTGACTGCATTCTGCCAATGCTCAGCTTTTCCAGGCTCTTGCTGCAGATCTGGATAATGGAGAACACTTATAGTCTACTGTTCCGGGTCACTTATAACCAAAACACAGTGTTTATACTCTTCAAAGTCATCGTCATGTTTTTGAGCTATTTCAACCTCTGGCTTGCTGCCTGGCTCAACATCTTCTATTGTCTTAGAACTGCAAACTTTGCTCACCTTTTGTTCTACACGATGAGAAGGACAATCACAGGGGGCATGCCTGTGGGACTATCACTATTCATCTCCTTACGCTTCAGCTTCCCTTCTCCATAGATACCTTCAAAGTGTGTGGAAATAGTTCCATTCCTATCCCCTCCTCCAACACCACCAAGAGGAAATAGTTCTCTGAGACCAATATGGTTAAACTGGTTCTTCTCTATAACCTGGGAATCTTCACTCTTCTGATCCTGTTCATCCTTTCAGCCACCTTGCTGATCCTCTCTCACAAGACACATACTCTACACATGGAAAGCAATGCCACTGGCTCCAGGGATCCCAGCATGGAGGTTCACATGGGGGCCATCAAGGCTATCAGCTGCTTTCTCATTCTCTACATTTTCAATGCAGTTGCTCTATTTATTTCCATGTCCAACATCTTCAACATCAACAGTTCCTGAAATATTTTGTGCAAAATCATCATGGACATTTCTCCAGCTGGCCACTCAGTGCTACTGATCTTGGGTAACCCTGAGCTGAGAAGAGCCTGGAAGAGGCTTCAGCACCATGTTCATCCTCACCTGTAAGAGCAGACTCTGTGACTAGAGCCCAGAGAACCACAGGACCTGGTTCAACCAGTTCTGCCTCTCCCCACCTAGACCTCTCTCTTCACCCATCTTTTCTGCCCTAATCTTGCTCTGATACTTCTCCTCAGGTAACTGGGCCCTTTCATAAAAGGGACTCTGAATTTTTAACATGAGATTCTAAGAAAAAGTAGCTAAGCAACTCTAAAATGGATCTGTGAAATCTTCTCAATCTATGCTCATTCAACTCCTGCCCTGAGCTCCTCCTCGAATCTCCTCCCCTGAGCCTGAAAGGAGAGGTTGGCCAGACATCTCCATTTGCCTGGGATGATCTCCGTTTGTGCCTGTTGTCACCGAGCACCCTTTCATTCTCAAGGATATCTTGGTCTGGATGAAAAATTACATGGTCACCCTAATTAAGGTACCTACTGATCCTCAGTGAAGAAAAAGGAGGGCTAGTGATGAGTGTAGTATGTGGTCCAAGAGGGAGAAGGGAAACTGGAATATAGGGAAAAGGGATTCTGGAAAGAAAGGCTGGCCAGAATTATCAAATGCCACAGAGACTTTAAAGAGATTGGAGGCTGCATATACTATTAGTGGCATGACAGGCGGTATTCAGATTGCTGACGTTTCCAGAGCAGGTGATGAAAACAGTGAGGGAGTTTGTAAAGACCAATAATTCCAGGACATTGTCTAGAGAGAAACATGAAATACATGGTGGCAGGCAGGGTAAATGGATGGTCAACTGAATGCTTCATTTTTCCAAATGGTAGGGGGATGAAGGGAGAAGAGAGGAGGACTGAGGGCAAGAGTGGTGTGTGCAGCCACAGAGAGAAAATAGGAGGAGTCCAGAGTAAAGGAATGTCTGTTTAGCTGTGCTCCTGAGTCTGGGGCTATGCAAGTGTGTCTGTCTGTGGCACTGTCAGTTCTAGGTCTCCTTGAAGCGATGGGTGGTGCAGGGGCAGGTGACCAGGGAGGGCCTATTTGAGAAGAAGGAAAACATCACACTTCACTGTCACTCTTTAAAATGATGGCATAAACAGTCTTAAAGGGGTATGCACAAAATAGGATACCCCATTCCTAGATATCTTGGAACCAGAAAGTTAGTAATTGGGGGTTTTCTTGTATTTGGTGTTTTTAAAATCAAAATTATAGAGAAAAATGTGAAAAGAAGGCTACTGATCATACCAAGGCTCCCAAATGAAAATGAAACATCAGTAGCAAAGACTAAATGCTGAGGGACGCCTGGGTGGCTCAGTTGGTTAAGCGGCTGCCTTCGGCTCAGGTCATGATCCCAGCGTCCTGGGATCGAGTCCCACATCGGGCTCCTTGCTCGGCAGGGAGCCTGCTTCTCCCTCTGCCTCTGCCTGCCTCTCTGTCTGCCTGTGCGCTCGCTCTCTCTCTCTCTCTCTAACTAATAAAAAAAAAAAAAAAGACTAAATGCTGAGTATCTGGGCTCTCAAGCACATTTTTCTGAGAAAGTCCCTTAAATCTGTGAACAGCAAAAAAAATTACACACATATGCACACACACACTCAAGTACATCTCTTTAAAGTTCCAACAGCATGGGATTTATGCAACTAGAAAAGAAAAGATTCATGAAAATAAATAAACACTTTTCATAGTTTTCCTAACTGATATTTATTTCTGTGACTATTTAAGGCTGGGTTGGTTGTTATGATAAGACAAATCAGATTCTGAAGTGTCATTCCAACTCCTATACAATAGAGAAATATCTTTTTTTCCAATAATACATGTATACCTATCTACTGAAAAACAGAGAAAAATAAAATTTAGAGCCACAATGTGATTAATATGAACAATCCCAAGATGAGAAACTATATCATTCCTCCTCGTGCTTATTATGAGGAAATATTATGTCATTGTTTGCAAAAGCCAAAAGCAGCAGAGAGCTAACAAGAGCCTCATGGACAGAGACCTCAATATTCCTAGCTGCCCCACCTTCAACCAGATAAAGTTCCCTCCCGTCCATCCTTCCTTCCCTCTCCCCTCCCTTCCTTCCTTCCATCCATCTTTTCTTTTTCTTTCTTTCTGTATGACACACCTAAATTTCCATAATGGGCCATAACACCCTATCTTCAAATTGGTTGGCTTTAGACAGAAATCAGAAGTCCTAGGATACCTAGGATGCCTAGAAGGCAGTTAAGCTTCTGCCTTCAACTCAGGTCATGATCTCAGGGTCCTGGGATCAAGCTCCATGTTTGGCTCCCTGATGAGTGGAGACTCTGCTTCTCCCTCTCCCTTGGCCCTCCCCACTGCTCATGCTCTTCCTCTCTCTCACTCTCAAATAAATAAAATCTTGAAAAAGAAAGAAAGAAAGAAAGGAGGGAAGGAAGGAAGGAAGAAAAGAAACCATAAGTCCTAAAGGGTCTGCTTTGCAAACTCTACATGACAGCACTGTACCCTGAGAGAGTTTCAAAAATTATGGTATAAAGAGTTCCTTTACCCACAAAGTCATTCTGGACATTCATCCACTATGTGGAGCATCAGGGGGACTTTGGTTGTCACAGGATTCCCATGTGGAAGGCCCAGAACAGGGCAGGGTGTCACAAACCTGGCTGAGTCCTAGAGTAGTAGCCAGGGTCAATCTAAGAGCTGGGATTTGAGAGGCAAAGAGTTGTTCCACAATCCCACAACAATCTTTGCCTCCTAACACCTCAGTATCTGCTAATTCCCCTGTCGATCCTGCTTTTCTGGGAGTGGACTTTGCAGAAATTCTCTCGTATTTTTCTCTCACACGTTCTTTACTTTGGGCTTCTGGGAAAGAACTTTCTATTGAATAAGGGAAAAGGAACTACACATTCAACCAACCAATGAGTCTTGAGTTGGGGAGAGGAGAGCAGAAACCAAGTGGAAAAATCTGGAGCAATCGTGGCAGAATGGGAAGAAAGACAGAGTCCCATTAGACTCCTGTTTCTTCCCTCTGGACACAAGTGGACTCCTTAGAAGAGAGGTGGGAAGAATGTTAATTCCTTACATGCTCAGAAAGGTTGGTTTGTGGGAGAAGAAGGAAGGATAAACAAGTTGGGGCATGAGTCCTTAGTGTTGTAAGGCTGAGGGAGCTCTCTGGACCCCTTCACTAGACTGGGGACAGGTTGCTTCAGATGTCAGAGGCGAAAGTCAGAAAAAAATATTCATCCGCATGTTCTTTGAGGAGAGGTGACATGTTACATGATTAGAAACTTCTACTGGAAGCAGGACAGAAGCATCTTAGAGCCTAGAATGTGGCCTGGGAAGGGCAGGTGGAGGCAGAAAAGAGCAGGGGGCAGCTCAAGAGGTGTGGTGTGGAAGGCCAGAGCAGAAGGACTGGGAAAGGGAAGGGGTGAAGGTCCTAAGTGCTTGGCCAGGTTCAGCTGGAAGAAGTAGTCTACAGATCCTACCTGGCCCTTGGGAGTGATCCCTGCAAGCAGTAAAAGGTCTCTCAAGAACTTTCCAGAGGAACATTTCTGGGCAGGGCCTTTCAGAGTTCAGCATGCTATACTGCACAAGTACTCTGTGTCTGTGAAGCTAGCCTTTCAGCCAGCCTCACTGTGGGGGCGGGGGAAGACTGGATTTTTTGTAGTTTCTTGTTTGTCTCTCATTTGATTTTTCCTTTTCTTCTTTCTTTCTTTTTTTTTTAATAGCAAAGTATCTTATAAATGTTCTGTCCTATCTCAGTTGTGTCAGGAAAAAAATAAGAGAAAAGTGATTTTGGAAACAGTTGAAAAGGAAAAGAATCAACGATCCCCTGAGTTGGGTTGGGTTGGGTTGGGTTGGGTTTGGCTGTGAGAGCAGCAATGAAGGCAATCCAAGGAAAGAATTCCAAGGCAAACCATTACTGGGAAAATCTCACTTCCGGGCAGCTGCCCCCTCCCCTCCTGCCATGCCGTTCCTGGAATCACAATGACTTCAGTCTGGGACTGGGCTTTGCTATTTCCTGGCGTTTGATGCAGGCATGTTGTTGCACCTTTCTGAACCTCAGCTTCTATATCTGTAAAATGGGAATAATGATAATAACACCTCCCTCCTGGGATTATCTATCTCACCCTAAGAAACGAGAGTGATAAAACACAGCTTCAGCTCCCAACAAATGGTAGCTGTTACTATTCTAAAGGGAAGGGATGCCAGGCTGAGAGGCCAGGAGTCTAGTATGAGGATATTTAGAACAGGCCAGTTGTGAAGAGGCCAAGACCTGGGAAGGAGGCGCACAGAGGGCTTAACCTGTCCAACAGACTCAGGGGCAAAATGTGGCACAATCCACAGCAGCTCATTACCCCATGCAGGGTGGGCAGGGTGATGCCTGAAATACTTGGCTCCAGCACACCCTTTGGCAACACCGAAAGACATCCAGTATTCCAGAGTTTCATCCCCTGGCAATTTTGAACGAAGCAGAGCATTAGGTCAGGGCTCAGCAAACTTTGTGTTAAGGGCCACACACAATAAATATGTTAAGCTCTTGGGCCACATACAGTCCTGGCCACAAGTCCTCAGCTCTTCTGTTGTAGCACACGAGCCACCAAAGGCAACATGTAAACGAACAGTCATGGCTGCGCTCTAATAAAACTTTATTTACAGGGCACCTGGGTGGCTCAGTGGGTTAAGCCTCTGCCTTTGGCTCAGGTCAGGATCTCAAGTCCTGGGATTGAGTCCCACATCAGGTTCTCCGCTCAGCGGGGAGCCTGCTTCCTCCTCTCTCTCTGCGTGCCTCTTGCGATTTCTCTGTATGTCAAATAAATAAAAATCTCTGTATGTCAAATAAATAAAAATCTTTAAAAAAAACAACAACTTTATTTACAGACACTGAAATGTCAATTTCATATAATTTTCACACATCATGAAATATCCTTTGATTTCTTTTAACCATGTAAACATCCAAAAAGCTTTCTTAGTATGTGGCCTCTACAAGAACCGGCAGTGAGTGTAATTTGATCCCCAAGCCACAGTTTGCCAACCTTGTGCTTGGTACTTTCTCCAACACAAGGAGGGATCAAAACCTACCACCAAGTTCCAGCTACCTTCACTGGAAACCAGAGACACTCATCATGGCAATTTTGCCATGTTTTGAATGCAACTTCCTGGATATTTCGCCACTTTCAATTCCCTCAGCTTTGGTCCACCTCTTGGTGATCCCTAAACCACAATCCTTTAGTTCTTTGTGAGAAACAAACAATGAATGCCTAGTCCCTTGCTCCTACCACCACCCTGCTGTTATAGACATACACAAGGCCCCAAAGGAGTTTGTATCTAAAGCTTTAAAAGATACTGTCCTGAAGCTATTCTGTGTGTAACAAGAAGTAAAAATCATTAAACAGGTTCCCGCAGGGTCCTTGGGAACTTTGGAAGGCTACATCTCTAGCTCTGAAATGATCATGCCCCTCTAGACTCCCACTGTGAGACTGGACACAGGCTGCAGGTTCCTGAGGTTCTGATCCAACAGGGCAATGCTGACATGTTTGTGTCCTTCTTGGCTGGTTTATTAGACGATGTTGGGAAATGTCTAGAGTCAGTGTGGCACAGGGGAAGAAATCTAGATTCAAAAATCTAGATTCAAGTCCCCACTCTAAGTGATCTTTGGAAGGTCACCAACCCTGTTTGGCCTCAGTTTCCCCATGCGGAAAACAAATATGATCCTAATATCCACTTCACAGGGTTGTTCTGAGGTTCAAAGGAAACAATATATCCATGCATAATAAACAACAAGCCACCGTAAGAAGGCGAGCATGTAAATTCATTCAACAAGAGTGCTCTGAGAGGGCTGCTCACTAAATGATATGCCGAGCATCCAAAGGTTAACACAGCTAAACTGTCAATCTCCAAGGGCTGGAGACTGGGAAAGAACAACTCATTTAATTACAAGGTGGGAAACACTTCAGTGGAGGTTCATGAACTGTGGGTGCAGGGATGTGCCTCAAACTGCAATGTTCATAGTTCAAATTCCTCTCAAAAAAAAAAAAAAAAGACAAAACGAAATAGGAGTGCCTGGGTGGCTCGGTCAATTAAGTGGCCACCGACTCTTGATTTCAGTTTGGGCTCTGTGCTGGGCAGAAAGACTACTTAAAAAATATATAATTAAAAATAAAATACATTTAAAAGTAAAATAAAACTGTTGGAGCCCCTGGGTGGTACAGTTAGTTAAGCCTCTGACCCCTGGGTTTTGGCTCAGGTCATGATCTCAGGGTCTTGAGATGAGACCTATATCGGGTTCCACACTCAGCTCAGAGTCTGCTGGGGTTTCTCTCTCCCTCTCTCTCTGCCCCTCCCTGCTCGCTCTCTCTGTCTCTCTAATAAATAAATAAATCTTTAAAAAAATCAAATCCCAATCTTTCTGCTTTCCTTCTGGGACAGAAAAAGGGGAACTCAGGACAATTCTTCTCAGTCCCACTGGACCAGTTAGGAAAGACCAGGGCCAAGAGAAGAATGTTCTGCTGAGCATCCCTAGAAATCCCCACCATGGCCAGAGGATGCAAAAGAGAAAAGGGTCCCAATACATCCAGTCCTCCCTAATGACAGCTGTTGTTTGCATCTCCTGCCTAGAGCCCTCAGAGACCACAGATAAATCTGTGGTTTATTCAAACCAGATGCTGGATAATAAATTATTGCCGGTGGCCCTGAGTGCAGCTGGGACCAGGAGTGATAGAAATGCTTAGCAGGGAGATGGGGCAATTTGATTCTCCAAAGACTGGAAACCTCATAGGATCCTGGTCAGGTTTCCTGTTCATCTTACTTTTCAATGGAACAGGACCTGACACTCACATTCTATTCATGAATGCAGAGAGCAAAACTTGCTTCCCTTTGGATTTAAAGGCCAGAAATATGTCTCAAAAAACTCGGTCTAGCCACTTGGCCGTTGTGGTTGTATCTATACTGGGCCCTGAAGCCGCCCTCCCCTTCCTTTCAGCCTAGGAAGAATGGCTAATCTGCCTGGAGGATCTACAGGGACAGGGAAGAGGAACTGGATTTGGTGACCTTTGCTGAGGTTGGAAATAGAAGGAAACATGACTTCACTCCTAGCTTCCCCCCGTTACTCCCCACCAGCTCCCCCCAAACTGCCTGCCCTCACAGTGCATGTATCCCAGATTCTCCACCTGACCTGGAGGTCCTGACAGGAAGTAGAACTGGGGGAAGCGTGCAACTTCTCTGCACTCACCAGGTGCTGGGGGTAGCAACGGGAATAAATTACACCAAAGGCGAGCTCTGGCCATGAAGTACAGAGGTACAAGAAAGAAAAGGGCATGTGACTTTTTGGGTCTCTGGCTGAAATGTGTCTGAGAAGACAGGGCAATGCTCCAATGAATCAGTGCCCACCCAACTTTGGTGAATAAACCCCAAAGTCCCAGCTGCAAACCCGAGAGACTATAGAGCCTGGGATCTCACCACTGGGCCGGATGACAAAAAAAGACATCCACAATCATAGTGGATCTTTCTATTCCCCAAAACCCTTAGCCAAAGACTTCATTCACAGTGCAGCATAGCCAATGCCAAAGAGACTCAATTAATCAAGTACCTAAGATTAGCAAGTAGGGTTAAGATTACTTACTCTGGAGTATATAAGTTTGCTATAGGTTTATGTTTTATATTTATATTTTTGACTAATATTTGCTCAGCTTTATGTGAAATTTAATATTGGAAAATATGTAATATGTAATGTAAAATTAAATGTAATTTGTAATATGTAATGTGTAATATATGTATACATATATTATATATATACATATATACATATACATATATACATATGTAATATATGTAATATATGTATATATGTAATATTACATATTACATTATATGTAATATGTAATACATACATACGTATAATGTAATATGTAATGTAAAATTAAATCCTACAAGGGACTGCTTTAATCTTTTTATGAACTAATCAAATTATTAAATGATAAAATGCCTTTGCCTTTGCAGTTTACCTTTTCATGAGTTACTTAACTAATGTCTGAATCTGTATTCTAACACCAAAAAGTACTAATGCAATTACATTTTTGGCACTGATTTTGACTTTGGTTTTATATGGTTTCCAAAGGGTGGGGAACTGAAGAATATGTCTGGCAAGTCCTGATCTGAAGAGGTCATCCTAAAACATCCGATTCTATGGCCTGAGTATCCATCCTCTCCAGTTCTCCATGGCCTGGGGCAACGGCCAGCTACCACCTGTTTAAGAACTCTTCCCCTTGGCTTCTGTATCTGTACAGCTGCCTGGTCTTTATCCTGTTTCCTTATCCATCAAGCACCCTTTCAACAAAGAACCCACTCACAGTTTGCACACTTTCTGTTGCCATCACTAAGGTGACCAGCTATCAAGGTTTTAAAACTCAAAATCCCTCATCTCAGGAAACCCTCAGTCTTGGGCAAACCAGAGCAGTTCATGACCTGGGCAGCATCCAAATGACTGAAGCTATATTCAGATTTCAAGTACTGCCTTTCAACGACAACTATATTAGCTCCAGTCTCGTTCCTCTAGAAGCAGAGATACACAGACTTGAACTTCATGCACAAACATACACACACGTGAGCACGTACTACCTGTGTCAAATCTCCAATGGCTTCCATTACCTGTAGACCTGCAGATGGGCTGCAAAGTCCTCCATACTCCGGCTCAGACCTACCTTTCCTCACAGATTTCAATGCTCTATTATATTCACTGAACTGAATATAATCATTTGAAAAGTCTGATGGTCTGGAATTGGTTTTCTTTTTTAATTATGGAAAATTTCAGACATACAGAAAAGTAGAGAAATAGAACAGCGATCCTTGATGTATCTTAGGCTTAGCAACTATTAACTTTCTGCCAGTATTGTCTGTGGAAGACTTTCCAAAGGGGTTATTATATGATTCAAATATTTCTAGGAGCTTTAGCCTAGATTTTGTGGGTTTTAAATTGGGAAGTTACAGCAACTTTGTGTCATTTCCCCTAAATGCCATGGCCACTCTCCATCTGTGATTTGATCCCCTTCAAATTGACATACATGTGTTTGTTCTCTAAACTTTTTTTTTTTTTTAAGATTTCATTTATTTATTTGACAGAGAGAGACACAACAAGAGAGTGATCACAAGCAGGGGGAGGAGCAGAGGGAAAAGCAGGCTCCCCACTGAGCAGGGAGCCTGATGAAGTCTTGGTCCCAGGACCCTGGGATCACAACCCACTGACCGGAGCTGAAGGCAGACACTTATTTCTTTGTGCCACCCAGGTGTCATGTTCTCTGAACTTTCTAATCCTACTTTGCCCTTTCTACAATCCTTAAGTAGGTCCCACTGTATTCAGCTCAAGTTCCTCTAGAAATGGTTCTGCTCACCTTTCCTGACTCATCGGTCTCTTTGACCATTTTTTTAAGTAATTGCTATGCCCAGTGTGGCGCTCAAACTCAGGACCCCGAGATGAAGAGTCGCATGCTCTCCCCGACTGAGCCAGGCATCCTTCTTCAACACAGACTGTACAATTGTTTTGCCTTCTTTCCTGCTAAAGCAAGTGAGCAACCCTACATTACTCTTCAATATGTCTTCATTTTAAGGAGTTCTGCCTTAGTCATAAACTACCTGTTTCTGTTTTAATACCATGAAAATGAAAAAGTCCTAAGATCTCTTTATATGTTTTTTCCCCCCAAAACCGGTTTTGATTACTTTCCAAATCTCTTGCCCAGCTTCCCTAAATAAAGCCTAGGGCCATGTCTCTGAATTCTCAGTCCTCCTCACCCAGAGTATGTTGGCAAACCAGTTCTTTGGGAAAGAGTGTGGGGGAGGGAGGAAAGAGAGAGAGAGAAAGAGAGAGAATGAGGGCCTGATGTGTGGCGTATTCTGATTTTCATTGTATAAATATTCCCACCATGATGGAATTTGAATTACCACTGTGATGTCACTGAATGGGAAGTTGGGAAGAGATGCTCACCATCCATGTCTGGTAGGAGCCGACTCTGGCACACCACTCTCAGGCAAAATAACAGGCAAAATAACAAAAAGACTGAACATACCAAAGCTATAGCCACGCACTGTCAAGATTTGAACATAGTACTAGCTCTGTGACCTTGGGCAAGTTGCTTAATTCCTCTGAGGCTCAATTTCCTCACTTTTACAGTAGGGGTAATAAATACCTCTGTCTGGTGGGTTTTGCTGTAATGTGCACAACTCTTACAATGGCTCCTAACATCCTGTAGGCACTCTAGTATTTCCTGTTATTACTGGGACTGAAGATCAAATAGTGTCGTGTGGAGTTATTGCCACTAGATGGCATCCTCCTCATTGCCGAAGCGCAATCCCTTTTTATTTTATTTATTTATTTATTTTTTAAGATTTTGTTTATTTATTTGACAGACAGAGGTCACAAGTAGGCAGAGAGGCAGGCAGAGAGAGAGGGAGAAGCAGGCTCCTTGCAGAGCAGAGAGCCCGATGTGGGGCTCGATCCCAGGACCCTGGGATCATGACCTGAGCCGAAGGCAGAGGCCTTAACCCACTGAGCCACCCAGGCGCCCGGGCAATCCCTTTTTAAAGACGAATTTGCAAGTCAACATTGAACAAGTCACTAACGGAATAAGATGAATTAACTAACAAGACTTTTCCCCTCTCTACTCTCCTGGCTCAAGCTTCCTATTTTCCTTGGAAAAACCCACTAGGAACCCAGCTATTGACCCTTGTGTGCAGCACCTCTAAAGTTCGATGCAGAAGCTATTTCCAATCAAGAGTCTTATTTAGTAATTACAGGAAATAAATAAATAAATACTAAATTGTAATTTAGTAATTACAATCAAAACAAAAGCCATGGGGCGCCTGGGTGGCTCACTGGGTTAAAGTCTCTGCCTTCAGCTGGGGTCATGATCCCAGGGTCCTGGGATCCAGCACCACGTTGACTCTCTGCTCAGCAGGGAGCCTGCTTCCCTCTCTCTCTCTCTCTCTGCCTGCCTCTCTGCCTACTTGTGATCTGTCTGTCAAATAAATTAATAAATAAAATCTTTAAAAAAAAAAAAGTCACAATTGTCCTTGTGACACAAGAGGTCAACTCCCTGATCTTTGCTCTCCTCATCTCTCTCTTCTCACTCAAGAAAATATGGCTTCAAATGTGACATCCATTATCATCACATTGTTTCCCGCACAGGCACTTTGAAAAGGGACATAAATCAGTCTAACAATAGTTCAGTTCTATAAATACTGAGCTACTGGATAGGTGAGATACTGTGCCAGGTAATAAGGACATAAAGGTAAATAAGAATCATAGAAGGAAAGAATTTGCCTATCGACAAATCTAGATCTTTCCAGAAATAAAATATTATTTTTTTATGAACCCAACAACTTCGTTTAAAACTTACATAAAAGAATAAAGGTTCTTGAATAACTAATCTCTACCAGATATTAAGGCATACTACTAAGCTATTATTAAACTAATATAACAGGAAAACGAGCATAAAATATACTCACTCATACGGGAACTTAAGATATGATGATAAAAAGTGAACCATATGTGGGGCGCCTGGGTGGCTCAGTGGGTTAAAGCCTCTGCCTTTGGCTCAGGTCGTGATCCCGGGGTCCTGGGATCGGGCCCTGCATCCGGTTCTCTGCTCAGTGGAGAGCCTGCTTCCCTCTCTCTCTCTCTCTCTGCCTGCCTCTCTGCCTGCTTGTGATCTCTCTGTCAAATAAATAAATAAAATCTTTAAAAAAAAAAGTGAACCATATATAAGTGGGACTATTTATTAAAAAGTACTGGTGGGGGTGCTGGCTGACTCAAGTCAGTGGTATGCACACTCTTCATTTGGAGTTGTGGGTTGAGCTGTATGTTGGGTGTAGAGATCACTTAAAAAATTAAAATCTCTTAAAAAATAAAATGAGGTATAACAAAAAGTACCGGGAATGAGGTTCACTGTTTGGAGAAAAATAAAGTTGGATCCCTTCCTCTTACTTTATACAAAGGAAAATCCAAATGGATAAAAGGTCGAAATGTGAAAGGTAAGATTATAAAGTTAATAGAAGAAAATATGGAATAATTTTGTCACTACGGGATAGAGAATGGCTTATTTTTTTTTTTTAATTTGTTAGAGAGAGAGAGAGAGCGAGCACAGGCAGACAGAAGGGCAGGCAGAGGCAGAGGCAGAGGGAGAAGCAGGCTCCTTGCCGAGCAAGGAGCCCGATGTGGGACTCGATCCCAGGACGCTGGGATCATGACCTGAGCCAAAGGCAGCCACTTAACCAACTGAGCCACCCAGGCGTCCCTAGAGAATGGCTTATTAAACAAGATCCTGGAAGCTCAAAAATTGATTGGATTTCCCTTCAGTGAAAGATAGGGATGACAGTCAGGCAGAAGGCATTTACAACATCCAGAAGCCACAGGAGACCACTATTGAGAGTGTACAAGGAAAACTGGTATACACACATGCACACACATAAATACAAACAGGCAGAGAACACTCAAGTGGCCAAGAGATAGAAGAGGTGTTCATTCCCACTTGTAACCAGAAATACACAAGCTAAAACAACAATAAGAGAGGCACCTGGGTGGCTCAGTCCATTAAGCTTTTGACTCTTAATTTCACTCAATCTCAGGGTCCTGAGATCAAGTCCCACATCAGGCTCCACACTGGGCATGGAGTTTGCTTGAAGATTTTCTCTCTCCCTCTCCCTCTGCCCCTACCTTCCCCCATCCCTGCACACACATGCTCCCCCCCCCAAAAAAGAAAACATAAGATACTATTTCACATTCATCAAAATAGCCAAAAATTACTAAGTGTTGGCGAGGATGTGAAGAAAGGAAAACCCTGATGCTAGCAGGGTAGGAAATTGTACCACCATTCCAAAGACCAATCTGTCAGTATCGGTGAAGTAAAATATTCACATACACTTCGACTTAGTGATCCCCTTGCTCCTAGGGACATCCCTACGAGAAACTCTAGCACCGGACTTGAAGAGACCTAGATAAGGTGTTCCCTGCAGCACTGTTGGTGGAGGGAGCGAGCTGTAGGCACCACAAACAGGGAGAATGGGTCAGAAAGGTGTGGCAGATGCCCAGGGCAGAACAGCATGCAGCAGCCAGAAGCGGTGCGCTAGAAGTACAAACAGCACTGTGGGTATTTCCAAGAGAAAAGCAGAAGAAGCAGAACAACAGAATAAGAAGGAAGAGGAGGAGGAAAAGAAGGGGAAGGGGAAGGGGGAGAGGAAGAAGGGGAAGGGGGAGGAGGGGGAGAAGGAGGAGAAGAAAGACAAAATCCACAGCGTGTATCTGGGAGTGTGCACGACACAGTAGTTAAGAGCATGGCTACTGGAGAAACACCACTTGGGTTCAGATCCTGGCCCTGCTGCTTACTGGCTCTGTCGCCTTGGGCAAGTCCCTTAACCTCTCTGTTTAATCAGTGTCTTCATTTGGAAAAGGGGAGATCATAAGAGCAAGTACTCTATGTGCTTGTGAGGATTAGCTGACTTGATACCAGTACTTAAACAATGCCTGTCAGTGCTTCCTCTGTCTGTTACTGTTGCTATTATTATCTGTAATAATATGAGAGGGGGATCAAGAGTGGAAGAGAAAAATAAAATTTAAAAAACTACAGTGAGGGGCACCTGGGTGGTTCAGTCGGTTAAGGGGCAGACTCTTGGCTCAGGTCACGATCTCACAGTTATGGGACTGAGCCCCGCATTGGGGTCTGCACTCAGTGTGGGTTCTGCTTCAGATTATCTCTCCCTCTTTCTCTCCAGCTCGTTCTCTCTCTCTCTCTCTCAAATAAATAAATAAATAAAATCCTAAAAAAAAAAAAAACTAGGCTGGAAACTTGTGTGTATGATAATGGTGAGCTATATATAGAAGGGAATGTTTAATTCAGTTCTTTCTGTACCTGAGGTTAAAATACACACACACCCTTCCCTCCCTGCACCAGCTTACAACACAGTGGAAGACACTGCAAATGTCAATCTACTGTGATAAGGGCTACGGTAAGAGAATGCACAGGGCAGCACAAGAACCCAGAAGAGAGACAAATTAGCCTACAGCTTCACAAAGGGATTCTGCAGGATAGGAGTGTTGGGATGCGGGATGATCTAGAGTTTAAGATTTGGGACTTGATGGGATGCATTGGTGGCTCAGTCAGTTAAGTATCTGCCTTCAGCTCAGGTCACGATCCCAGGGTCCTCAGACTCTGGCTGTCTGCTTAGCAAGGAGCCTGCTTCTACCTCTGTGTGCCCCTCTGCCTGTTTGTGCATACTCTCTCTCTCTCTCTCTCTGACAAATAAATAAAATCATAAAATTGACCTTAGGAAACAAACAAAAAAAAATATTTGGGACCTGAGGAGTGTCTGACTGGCTCAGTCCATCAAGCATCTGACTCTTAATTTCAGCTGAGGTCATGATCTCAAGGTCATGCTCTCGGGATCATAATCTCAGGGTCTCTCTAGATGGCGTGCCTCGTTGGGCTCTGTGCTCAGTGGGGAGTCTGCTCAAGATTCTCTCTCACCCCGCCCCTTCTGCCCCCCACATTCTCTCTCTCTCTTTCTAACTCTCAAAATAAAGAAATAAATTTTTTTTTTTTTTAAAGAAAAAGATTTGGGACCTGAGTTAGAATCACAGTTGTGCCTTTTACTATTCTGTGTGATTTTTGGCAAGTTACATTCCCAGAGTAACTACACCTAGAAAACAGCCAGGCCCTAAGAATATATTGCTAGAATTAAAGACCCCAGCAAAACCTCTCTATATTCTCAGTTTTGACTAAGCCTCTCTCAAGTAGTTCATATCTCTTTAAGAACAATCCCCCAGGGTGCCTGGGTGGCTCAGTGGGTTAAAGCCTCTACCTTCAGCTCAGGTCATGATCTCAGGGTCCTGGGAATGAGCCCAGTATTGGGCTCTCTGCTGAGCAGGGAGCCTGCTCCCTGCCCCTCCGCGCCCCCTCCCTGCCTGCCTCTCTGCCTACTTGTGATCTCTGTCTGTCAAATAAATAAATAAAATCTTTAAAAAAAAAATCAGAAGTTGGTAATTACTAGTAAGAGCCAAAGGGTGTTTTGAACAACTGGCCTATGACTGGCCATCAGCCCACAAGCTATTATTGGCAAGTGCACTGCAGGATAGCAGCAGCTGCATTAAAAGGAAATCCAGCAGGCATACACTGATTCAGTAACTACAATGTCATTTTGCCCTAAGAAGGTGGTTCTTGGTCCAACTGGAGAGTTTACAAATCCCAATTGCAAAACACTTGCTAGTTTTGTTCATTTTTCTCACAGAAGAAAAACAAAAATAAAAATACTTGAGTGGCCTGAAATTTGCTTAGGGAATGACCTTGGAAGTAAAGAAGTAAAAGGACATCATAGACATTCCTTCAGGCATGATTCCCATGGACAGAGCTGAACAACATGTTCTCCAGCAGCTTGAAACCAAAATCAGGTGAGGGAAAGCAGACACGCCTCATTCTTTGAAACTGAGAACAATTTCCAACCTAGGAAGTGGCCACCAAAGTTTAGTGTCAAGGTCACAGAGAGGACTCCAGACCACACGAGTTCAATTACCACCTCCACCACTTACACATTTTATGATCTTGTGCAAGTTTCTGAATCTCTCTATGCCCCCAGTTCCCCATCAATAGAATGGGAATCAGTGTGATAATAGTACCTACCTGAAGAGACACTAGGGAGTACAGGTTCTATTTCTTTCTTTCTTTTTTTTTTAAGATTTTACTTATTTATTTGAGAGAGAAAGAGAGATTGAGAGAGAGAGCACAGAGGGAGAGTAAGAGGTAGAAGCAGACTCCCTGCTAAGCCCTAGTCCAACTTAGGGCTAGATCCCAGGACCCAGGGATCATGATCTGAGCAGAAGGCAGATGCTTAACCCACTTACCACCCAGGTGCCCCAACAGGTTCAGTTTCTTAAAAAGTTAAACTTACCATTAGGCCCAGAAATTGCACCCCAGCTATCCATTCAAACAGAAATGAAAACACGGGACGCCTGGGTGGCTCAGTTGGTTAAGCAGCTGCCTTCAGTTCAGGTCATGATCCCAGCGTCCTGGGATCGAGTCCCGCATCGGGCTCCTTGCTCGGCAGGGAGCCTGCTTCTCCCTCTGCCTCTGCCTGCCACTCTGTCTGTCTGTGTGCTCTCTCTCTCTGTCTCTCTCTTCTCTCTCTAACTAATAAATAAATAAAATCTTTTAAAAAATAAAAAAAAAAAAGAAATGAAAACACATGCCCATACCAAGACCTGAATGCAAATACTCATAGCAGTATTGGTCATAATGGCCAACAATCGTCAAACGCCCATCAACTGGTGAATGGATAAACAAAATGGGGTACTAGTACAGCCAAACATGAAATACTATCCAGCAATAAAAAGTTAAAAAAATAACTACTGATATACGCTACAACATGGATGAACCTCAAAAACATACAAAGTAAAAGAAGACAGATGCAAAAAAAACTATACCTTATATGATCCCATTTACATGACATTTTCAGAAAAGGCAAATCTATGGAGACAGAAAGCAGATCAGTGGTTTCCTGGTCCTGAGTGCGGGGGGATAGGGCAGGGGGAAGAAGTGGTTTTACCTGCAATCTGGTCCAAGGGAACTGTTTGAGGTGATGGAAAGATTCCAAGACAGTATCATGGTGATGGTTACACAACTCTATATAATTAATAAAATTCACTAAATGGTACACTTATAATGGGTGAATTTTATATATGTAAATTATACCTCAACAAAGTTGCTAAAAAATAGCACCTACATTATAGGGCTGTAGGGTTGTTTCAATGATAAAATTAGTTAATTTTTTTAAACGAGTTACTTTTTTTTTTAAAGATTTTATTTATTTATTTGACAGAGAGAGATCACAAGCAGGCAGAGAGGCAGGCAGAGAGATTGGAGGAAGCAGGCTCCCCAGCGAGCAGAGAGCCCGACGCAGGGTTCGATCCCAGGACCTGGGATCATGACCTGAGCCGAAGGCAGAGGCTTTAACCCACTGAGCCACCCAGGCGCCCCTAAACGAGTTAATTTTTAAAAAGATTTATTTACTTATTTAGAAAGAGAGAGAACATGAGCAAGAGGGGCAGAGGGAGAAGGAGAGAGAATCTCAAGCGGACTCTGGGCTAAGCGCAGAGCCAAGGGAGAGCTTGATCATGACCCTAAGATCATGACCCTGAGATCATGATCTGAGCCAAAACCAACAGTCAAACGCTTAACCAACTGTGCCATTGAGGCACCCCTAAATGAGTTAATTTTTATAAAGCACAGTATCTGGCATCTCTGATATAAGCAATGTGTATTCTACACATTCTGGCATCTCTGATATAAGCAATGTGTATTCTACATGTATTAGCTAAATAATAAAAATAATTATTTGTGGCTATGTGATTCATCACAAGAGTAAATTACTAACAGTTCTTACATGAGTTCCTACAGCACAGGAAGCATGACATCTGAGTACTCAAGCAATGGAGTAATTACTGCTCTTCCATAAAATTGTTTTAAAAATCAGGGGGCACCTGGGTGGCTCAGTTGGTTAAGCATCTGCCTTTGGTTCAGGTCATGGTCCTTGGGTTCTGGGATCGAGCCCCAAGTGGTGCACTCTGCTCAGCAGGGAATCTGCTTCTCCCTCGACCTCTGCCCCTCCCCCAACTTATGCTTACTCAGCCGGGTCTTTCATACCTGCGACTGGCTTTGGGTACAAATCTACCTACACTCCCTCTCCATGGTCTAAATCCTACCTAATCCCTACCTACCTTTCAAGTCTTCATTAAGGGTCACTTTTTCTAAGAAGTTTGTTTCATTCTTTCTTGTTACCCCAACACCCCCCTCCCCAACACACACACACGTGCACACACACACACTTTATACTGAACCAATTTTATGCCTTTTGACTCCCATATCAAAAGATAAAACAGTGCTTGTATCCACCCCCAAACACTCAGAACAGTAAGTGGGACATATGGAGCCTTCAGGAAACACTAGTGCAATGATCCTTAGCCAGGGGTGATTTTGATCCTGCAGACAACATCACTTCAAGAAATCCTCTCATGCCAATTTTCAGCACTCCCCACTCCCACCTCCAGCCTCCGGAGAAACCACTGATCGGCTTTCTGTTTTCTCTGAATATGTCATACAGTATGGAGTTCTTTGCCTCTGTTTTCTTTCGCGTAGCATACCTTGTTGTGACAACGAGGGATGGGGGTAGTCCTGGCACCTAGTGGGTAGAGACCAGGGAGCTGCTAAACATCCTATAAGGCACAGGAGAACCCCCACCAGAATTATCCACTCCAATATGTCAACAGTGCTGAGGCTGACAACTCCTACACTTGTGGAATGTAAAGTATAAAGTAATGAACAAACTGTAAGGGCCTACTTAGCCAGAACGACTCCATCTCGGTTAAACAGCCATTTTGTTGTTTGTGCAGTAAAACTTAAACTGACCCTGCCCACCCCACCCCACCCACAGAGGAACTTACTTAAAAGCAAGTCTGGGAAACCAGTAAAATATGGTCGACCAGCCCCTGATAACAGAGCCCAAATACAAGGACGGGTCAGGTCAGGTGTAGATAACAGAGCCCAGAATGCAAGGGTGAGTCAGGCCATGTGGAGACAATCTCATTGGCCAGGCTCAACCACATGGCCTTTGCTCTATAAAAGCTAGTCTGTGAAGCCGGGGTAGGGGGGTGTCTCTCTCTCCGCAAGAGACGGCCCTGGCCGGTTGGTCCGATTCTCGGTGCGGGCATGAAATAAAGCTTTGCTTGACCTTCACTTTGTATCAGTCTCGCTCCTTTGATCACGGACCCCATCAAAACAGATCATGTTTTTAGGCCTGAAATTAAGGATTGCTCCCACTGCCCTTTCAGATTCTCAAAAAAGTCTCTAAAAATGCAATATCCCTTTCTCTCCATAACGTGAATTTTGTCTCTCTGATATTATTTTCAAAGAACTCCCCAGGATGAGGAACTATCAGAATTATTATATCTGGAGCCCTGTGGTGCTCTGCACAGATCCCCCTTCAGACATGACCCCCAGTCCATGGAGTGCTGCCAGCAGACAGCCCTCCGCTGAAGAGTCACCTCAGCCAAGCTCGGCCCACCTTCCCAGGACGACCCACAGCCTGTGACTGACTTCTGAGGGGCGGTAAAGCTCACCCAGCTTCGCAGCTCTGTGGAGCCAACCCAGCTTCACAATTCCTTGGGGGGTTGGCTGAGAATCAAGCATGAAGCCCAATGCCTCCCTCCACACAGCGCTGTGCCCTTCCTTCCCTCCCTTCCTCCCCGCTTCCTCTCCACGGGTGGCAGCTATAACATCAATCCCCGATAAATAAATAAACAAATCCTCCTTTCTGATCTCCACGAGACTTTGTCCCAACTGCGACACCAGTAAACAATGCCTCTGGCTTCTAAAATGGATCTTGGGGGGCGCGCCTGGGTGGCTCAGTGGGTTGAGCCTCTGCCTTCAGCTCAGGTCATGATCCCAGGGTCCCGGGATCGAGCCCCGCATCCGGCTCCCTGCTCGGCGGGGAGCCTGCTTCCTCCTCTCTCCTCTCTGCCTGCCTCTCTGCCTACTTGTGATCTCCGTCTGTCAAATAAATAAATAAAATCTTTAAAATGGATTTTGGAACATGAAGGTTTTTAATGTAGAAAAAAATACGCCAACTAATATGTAGTGGCAGAACAAGTAGTGCAGGCTGGCCTCTAGGAACAGAAAGCCCTCAGCGGTTGTTTGGGAATGGAGGGCAGGAAGTCTGCAGCTATGTTTGCTATCTTGATCATGGTGATGGTTGCATGGATGCATGCGTATGTCAGAACTTATTAAAGGTACATTTTAAACATGTGCAGTTTATTGTGTGTCAGTTATAACGCAACAAAGCTCTTCTATAAAAAATAAAAAAGACATTATCAAAGCCTTGAGGAGAGGCTTAAGAAATTTTTAAAATTTGTGTATAATCCCTAATAGATTTTCATTTTCTTTAGTTTTCATCCACATGCATATGGGTTTTATAAGGGTTTAATGACGGCACATAT
Source organism: Taxidea taxus jeffersonii (assembly GCA_003697995.1). Taxonomy (NCBI): domain Eukaryota; kingdom Metazoa; phylum Chordata; class Mammalia; order Carnivora; family Mustelidae; genus Taxidea; species Taxidea taxus. The sequence goes on from RCUC01107135.1 coordinate 38,254, forward strand.
TAGCTGTTCTCAGCTGCAGTGTTGTCACACCGGTATGACTTGATGAACAGTGAACTGTGAGATGTTCCAGCTAAGTTTGCTATTAGTTATACTTCAAGCACACCAGTTTGCCAAGGCTGATCTCTTTTAATAGAGCACAGCGTTTCCAAGATTAGAATCATAATAATGTCAACCTCACTCTCTTGCATTTTGGCATGATTTATTCAGGGAGAAAGCTAGCACACAGAATTTCACACACTCCTTGGTAAATCCTTAGGAAAATGTCAGGCCTTGAGAACCAAGATGTAAATACTCCATTGCATCTTGGCAAATATTGTACCTTAAAACTGTGTCACACGAGCTGCTACATGGTCTTCATAACTGACATTTTCCCTAAGCAAAGTAAAACATACAAATGGCAATAAATCAAATACATAAGTCTCCTTCCAATCCCCTCCCTGTTCTGCCAGTACAGGTTCCCAAAAGCATCTTCCTTCCTTCCTTACGTTTTCTTCCCTCCTGCCTGCCTTTATCCTTTCCTCCTGCCTGTCTTTCTTCCTGGGTAGATATATACTCGCTTGGGTCGCAAATCGAAGGGTTAAACATTACATCCAACAAAAACTTTGTCTTGCCCTGCCCCAGACCCCCAGCTTCCTTCCTCAAAAGCAACCAGTTTCACCAGTTTTGTCTCTCCCCAGTGATATCAACATGCACATATGTGTATATATACACCACACACTTAGAAAGTATTGCAACCCTTAAAAAAAGACAGTGAATAATATGCACTGTTTTGCATCTTGCTTTTCACTTATTATTACATAGGATATCAATACTAATATTTCAAGAGCTTCCAGGGGTGCCTGGGTGGCTCAAATTGTTAAGCGTCTGCCTTCGGCTCAGGTCATGATCCCAGAGTCCTAGGATTGAGCCCCACATTGGGCTCCTGGCTCGAAGGGAGTCTGCCTATCCCTCTCCCTTTGCCTCTCCCCCAGCTCATGCTCTCTCTCTCTGTATCTCTCTGTCTCAAATAAATAAATAAAATCCTTTAAAAAAGTTGTTTAAAATTATTTCTAAAAATAGCAAGCTTCCAAATTCTTTTTAAAGTTGAAAAATAGGGCACCTGGGTGGTACAGTAGGTTAAAGCCTCTAATTTCGGCTAGGGTCATGATCCCAGAGTCCTGGGATTAAGCCCCACATCGGGCTCTCTGCTCAGCAGGGAGGCTGCTTCCCCCTCTCCCTCTGCCTGCCTCTCTGCCTACTTGTGATCTCTGTCTGTCAAATAGATAAATAAAATCTTTAAAAAAAATAAAAAATAAAGTTGAAAAATATTATAAATCGTGGTGAATTGAATTAGTTCCAGGTCTATGAACATTTAGGTAGTTTCCAAACTTTTGCTATTATAAATAATGTCATAATAAATAAACCCATAGCCTATCATATAGCATGGAGGCAAACATATTTATAATATAAATTCTTAAAACTGGAATTGCTAGGTCAAAGGGTGTGTATATTTGCAAAACAGAAAGATATTGCTAAGCTGCCCTCCTTACAGGTTGTACCAATTTTGCATAAGACAATGATTTTCACAAATCCCTGCCAACACCCTGAGTCATCAAACTTTTTGATCTCTCTCAGCTGCATAAATAAAAACATATTATAGTGTAATCCTGATTCACAACTTTTAAAAGTATATACAAGCACAATTTTTTATGTGACATATGTCCATTTCTGTCTATGTTCCTATCATTGGCCCATTTCTCCAAGGGGCTTCTGTTCTTTTACTTTATTGATTTTGTAGCTCTTTCTACACTAGGATAATTAGCTTTTTGACTATGAAATGAACCCAAATATTTTTCCCAGTTATTTTTTTACTTACTGGAGTTTGCCAAACAAACTCTTGAAAAAAAAAATTTTTTTTAAAGATTTTGTTTATTTATTTGACAGAGAGAGAGATCACAAGTAGGCAAAGGAGCAGGCAGAGAGAGAGAGAGGGGAGAAGGAAGCTCCCTGCTGAGCAGAGAGCCTGATGCGGGGCTCGATCCCAGGACCCTGAGATCATGACCTGAGCCAAAGGCAGAGGCTTAACCCACTGAGCCACCCAGGTGCCCGAACTCTTGAAATTTTTTTTTTTTAAAGATTTTATTTATTTGACAGACGGAGATCACAAGTAGGCAGAGAAGCAGGCAGAGAGAGAGGAGGAAGCAGGCTCCCTGCTGAGCAGAGAGCCAGATGTGGGGCTTGATCCCAGGACCCTGGGATCATGACCTGAGCTGAAGGCAGAGGCTTTAACCCACTGAGCCACCCAGGCACCCCCGAACTCTTGAAATTTTATGTAATTGAATATATAAATCTTTTAAAGTTTCTGCATTTAGTATCACAGCTAACAAAGAGGTCTCTACTTTTAGATTTTTTTTTTTTTTGAAGATTTTATTTTTCTAAGAGAGTGACAGAGAGAACACAAGCAGGGGGAGGCACAGAGGTAGAGGCAGAGGGAAAGACTCCCCACTGAGCAGGAAGCCTGATGCTGGGGCTCCATCCCAAGACCCAGAGATAATGGCCTGAGCTGAAATCAGACACTTAAACCACTGAGTCACCCAGGCGCCCCAGTTACTCCCAGATTTTTTTAAAGACTTTTCCATAAGTTCCTCAGGTACTTTAGAGGTTTCTTTCTTTAAAATAAAATATTCAATCAGGCTAGGCATGTTCCTTGTGTAAGGTGTGATGTATGGGTCCAGCTACATTTTGTTTAAACCTCCCAGTTGTCCCAAAACCATTTATCAGACAATCCATCTTTTACTTATTTGAAAAGGCAGTTTATTTAAGGCATTTGTGGTTTCAGATACTTAATTCCAAATTACATGACCAAAGCTCTAATGATGATTCAAATATAGACAATATAATTGACCATGAAAGATAAGGATTTGGCTTACATATCGCACCCCTTTTCCACCCCTCCTAAGTTTGATAATCACATCATATTTAGTCCCTTTATTACTTACTTTTGCTACTGTAAATAATTGGCTTACACCACTATTTCTTGTTCCAACAATTCTAGTCAGTACCTAGGCACTCCTCTCAGCATGTGTAAAGAAGTGTAAATATTTTTCTGTTGTTCCTACTCAGAGCCCATAATAATAATAATAATAATAATGGTAGATGGAAGCAGGATATAGAGACTCAGACCAATGTTTTACCATTCTATGATTCTTAAAATAAATATCCATCAGTTCATATGATATAAATAAATGACTGAATTAATAGATACATACATAAATACATAAATGGAACAGTTCTCCTTTCAGAATTTCAATTAATAAACGTAGATGAAACAAGGGAAATAGAAAATCACCATTAGAACACCATAGTAATAATTGCTGCAGGCAAAATCTACCTTACCATGAATGATAAAATTGGCAGGTGAAAATTTAAGGAGAAACGGAACACTTCATAACTTCAACATATCTCCTCCAAAATATGGGTGGTTTTATAAAACAGCCACAAATTCTTTGATGTCCTTCCCTCCAAGAGATAGGCTTAATCTACTCAGCCAGTATTCCCACCTCCAAACTAGGCTGTACTTAATGACCCCCTTCCAAACAATAGATTATGGAAAGTCAGAAACAGTGATTTTTCCATAGAGAAACCTGACAGTTTTTTCCACCTTACCCAAAAGGTCAAGGCTAACATCATGGCTAAAAGTTATGATAGTATTAGGAACCCCTGACATAATTCAAGAAGAAGGGCACTTCACCTCAGTAGTATACTTCCATAATATCCCAATCCCAGCCTAGACATAAAAGAACATCAAACCCAAATTGAGGGACATTCCACAAAACATGAGACCAATACTTTTCAAAAGTGTCAAGGTCAAGAAACACAATAAAAAGTCAAGAAACTTTCATAGATAGGAGGAGAGTAAAGAGAAGGACAACTAAATGCTAGGTGGTGGCCTGGAATGAATCCTGGAACAGAAGAAGGATAATTGTGGAAAAAATGAAATCTGAATGAAGCCCATCGTCTAGTTAACAGTAATGTACCAATGTTAATGTCTTAGTTTTGATCATCATACCATGGTTATGTAAGGTGTCCACATTAGGGAAAGCTCGATAAGGGGTATCTAGAAACTCTCTGTACTATCTTTACAACTCTTCTGTAAATCTAAAAGTCATTCCTAAATATTAAGGTCTTTAAAAATAAGTGATGATTTACTTTTCAAATAAAATATTATGATGGGGCTAAATTTTCTCTTTGATACTTTTAAATTAAAATTACTGGAGAAATGTGTAATTTTTCAGTTTCAGTTATTGCAAAGTAATTAGTTCAATTTGCAAGTGGGTGAAAATAGCATCCTTGTTTCATTTCCTACGTTCTACTCTGTGTAAATGTTTACAGTCTTTGTGTTCTAGTAGCTTAAGGTTGTTTTTCTAATGAATACAAATGAGAAGTGGAATCTTTATTGTTATATTTTCCAATTCATAAAATTAGTAATAAAATTAAGTAGAACTTTAAGAAATTATTTCCCTGCAGTAAATGTAATCCCAGGGTAAGAGGATATGACATACTCACAAACAGAAATAGGGCACACCATTCTCCATTATCTTTCCGATTATCGTGGCAGAGAAGCCTCCTTCTTTCCTGCACTCACACTCAGAAAAGTACAAAAAATGAGTAATCGGGGCACTTCTTACTCTGCCTCTGTCTCAGAAAGTTCCTGCAAGTGTCAAGTCACGCCAGCAACTAACGTATCCATCCTCACAAGGCTATACGAGGTAGGGGTGATCATCACGTGGCTCCATTTTAAAGAGGAGTGACGAAGAAACTGAGGTTCAGAGAGGTACGGGGGCCTGCCAAAGGAGCACAGCTAAGTGAGAGGGACAGTAAACACCTCAAACACCCGCTAGGGCCCCAGACACCCGCGGAGACCCGGAGGCGCGCGGAGCGGCCGGGGGCGGGGCGGGGGTGCTGGTGGGGGCGGGGTGTCGCCGGAGCCACGCCCTCCCCAGGGGGCCCAGCCCCAAGCGCCCTTTGGCCAGACTTGGCCCGGGCTGTTTCCTCGCGCGGCTGCGCAGCGGAGGTGGGGGCGGTCCTCCCGGGCAGGCCGGGAATCCGGGCGGGGTCGCCGCGCCAGCACAGGGAAGCGCGCGCTGCTGCAGCATGGGGTCTCTGCCGCGCACCCTGGAGCTCTTCTACGATGTGCTGTCCCCCTACTCCTGGCTGGGCTTCGAGGTGACTCCGGGAGCTCTCCTGGCTGAGGCTTGGAGGGCAAGGGCAGAGGGAAGGGGGAGGCGGGGACCGTGGTCTCTTGAAATTATTGGCGCTGCCAGCCAGGGGTGAAAGTCACCTTGTGTCTCCAAACGGGATACGGTCGCTGGCTCCAGATCGACCCTTTATAGCCTAAGGCAGTGGTTTCCCACGACGGTTTGGAATAAGGGGGGGTAACTCCAAAGAATCAAGGAGAAATCCATGGTACAGCCACCTCTTAGCCTACTCCGATGTTAGTTTGGGGGCGGGGGGTGCCGTGCAGAATAGAATGGTAGTTGTCCACTGAGCAAAGATCCTGGGATCGATTTCTTGGGACGGAGCAAAGTTCATGGGATTCACTTCTGGGGGTGGAGTTTTGCTATTTAAAACCAAATAGTTTAGGGTGTTCACATAACCCTTACTTAGCCTCTGGCTAATCAGTTGCCATAGAACCCCTCCCTCTCCCTGGCCATTTTCACTCTGTCCATCTGACGCACTGGCTCCCCACCTCCTTCTCTGCTCCTTCAGGTCCTGTGCCGTTATAAGAACATCTGGAACATCAGCCTGCAGTTGCGCCCCAGCTTCATTGCAGCGATCATGAAAGACAGTGGTGTGAAAGCAAACGTGTTTGGGACAGGGATTTGAGGGAGGGCAGCTTTCAAAGGTCCAGGGGGCCTGCCCTCAAATGGGTCTTTACAATGGCACCAGCAGCTAGTAATTTGCACTCTGCTGAAAACCCCAGTAGGGGTGCCCCCAGGCCTGGGACCCTTACATAGGCTCTCACCAGTGCGCCCAAATTTCCATTTGCAGGAAACCAGCCACCAGCTCTGCTTCCCCGCAAAGCCCAGTACCTGAGAAATGATGTTAGGCTCCTGGGACAGCATGTCCAGGTTCCCGTGCAGTTCCCCAAGGATTTCTTCTCTGTGATCCTTGAAAAAGGTAGAGTGAGATACAGATGGGTTATCAAGTGGAAGGCAGCAAAGGCCAGAAAGTAGGGGCTGGCAACTACATGAAACAAAGCGTGGGAAAACACAGGTCAGCGTTGAGTGAGCAGAAGCTTGTGGGGACCTGAGGGGAAGAAAAGCAGGACACAACAGCTATGTGAAATTTGGGTGGGAGGGTGAGGTCAGTTGAGCCGCTCGGGGGATGTCAGAAGCAGGAAAGAGCCGGTCCTCTATGGGAAACAAGCTAGAAGAGCCCTGACTCGGAGTACCTCTGCCCCACAGGAAGTTTATCAGCCATGAGGTTCCTCACTGCTGTGAGCATGGAACACCCAGAGATGCTGGAGAAAGTGTCCAGAGAACTATGGATGCGTGTCTGGTCACGGGTGAGGGCAGGGCTCTGGGAACCTACTTGGGAGACTCTGGATAACGTGCTGACCCTCCCCTAGAACCTGATTTCCAGAGTCCTGGTCCTGCCCGCTGTTCACTGGCCTACTATCCACCCATCTCACCCCTCACTGCCCCCTTCCTGCCGAGTGTTCTCTTCTTCTCAGGATGAAGACATCACGGAGCCCCAGAGCATCCTGGCTGTGAGTATCCTGGCTCTGTCCCCACACCTCTCACAGTGAAGCTGAGAATAGCTGATGTTTAGGGGTAAAGAGGACACAGTTTTCATATCGGGTGGAAGAGGTCATAGTTATTTGGGGAGAAAGGATATCTCTATTTGAGGAGCCGAATGCCTGAAAGGTTGGAACTCAGAGGACTCTCAAAAGAATATCTCATGGTTGAAAGGGAAAGTGCAATATTCTACATGGGTAGATTTTATTTCATGAAAGAACTCAGTGGGAGGGAGATGTTACATGTTGGAACCCCCATATGAGGAGGGATGAAGTATTGGCCCCAAACACTCCCAACACCAGACCTCACTGATATATCCAGAGTAGAAAGTAGGAGACTTTACAGACAGGCTTTAAGAAGAAAAAAAAAGAGAGAGAGATAACGGACTCAAGCCAGAATCCCACAGAAGCCTGAATGGAAACACATGGAAATAGCTCAAAACATTTAAATGTGTGCCAGCCATAGATGGGGGTGTAAAAAGTAAGTTTGTCTTTGGGATTAAATCAGAAAATTCAAAACGGTATTTTCCCTGCAGTTTACAAAAGATAGTTGAGGCATATTCAAATTTAATACATAAAATGGCAAATCAACAAAGAATGGCCAATATGTTCCTCCAGTGTTTTTATTCCTGCAAAGTATATGCACAGGCTTGTCTTTCCATTACTAAGTAACAATCATTTTCCATACCATTGTAAATTCTTTGAAAATATCATTCTTAGTTTCTACACAGCATTCCATTCAGTGGGCCTCCTTTTGCTTACTTAACTGTTTCCCTGTTGTTGAACATTTGGTCTGGGACACAATTCTCTCATGTAGCCTAGTCAAAGACCCTGTCACATCAGAATATACTTCATGACTTCCTGTTTTCGCCTCCAAGTTGAGGAGGTGAGCCTACAGTGGTTCTCAACCTTGGCTGTATATTTTAATCACCTAGAGCACCTGGGCACTGCCTACCAAAAATTATGATGTAATTGTTCTAGGGGATGACCTATGAGTGGGATTTTTTTAAAAGCCCCCTCGGGAGATTCTAGTATGCAGCCAAAATTTAGAACCACTAATCCCAAATGATACCAACAAACCCCAAATAGAAACATTTATTCTTGTTAAGCCCTGCAGGTGACTATCTCCCTGTGCCCTGCTCAGAAGTCCTCAGGAAATGCCATAAGAATTATAGCCCAGCCCTTGATTTAAAAAAAAAAAGCACAAGATATTCAGGAATTCTGAGAAGTAGAAAGGCAAGAGCCCAGACTTAATGTCAGGGGACTTGGATTCTAGCGTTGGCTCTGCCACTAACAAGTTCTTTAATGCCAACCAAGTCATGTACTGCCTCTGGGCAGCAATCCCCTCTTGGTTAATAAGTTAGGGAGCTGGTTTCTAAGATGCCCTCTGGCTTTAAATTTCTGCACCCTGTTTTTTCCACCAATCACAAGATTTTAAAGGGGGGAAAAAGAAAAACAGCCCCTCTTAGCAAAGATAGACCTCTGTGGGTGGGTGAGTAAAGGCCTTACCAGGAAAATGGGAGCAGAAAATAAAGACCAGAGTTTCTTCTGAGCCCTACCCCCACTAATATACAGTTGTGTTCCCTACCACATTCCCTCAGGCTGCAGAGAAGGCTGGCATGTCTTCAGAACAAGCCCGGGGACTTCTGGAAAAGATCGCAACACCAAAGGTGAAGAACAAGCTCAAGGAGACCACTGAGGCAGCCTGTAAATACGGGGTGAGCAATTCTTGATGTGGGTCCCCAACCCCAGTGCTGAAGACTGAGGCTGAGCATCTGCTGGGTCCCCATGCTCCTGTTCTAAAAGTTGCTCCCAACATGAGCCCTCCCAGCTGTCCAGACAACCCTTAGCCTTTCCCTTCCTGTCCCAGAGTCCAAGGAAAGGAAGGGAGGGAGCTAGATGGTGAGAGGAAAGACAGCGCATCTGAGTATTAGAAAACTCCTTAAAGCTGTGGAGCCTCTTAGTAGACACCTCTTAGGCTGCTTTGCTTATAAGACCTCAGACAAGTATTGACTCAGCCTTCTATCCCAGCCATAATGAACACCTTCTCCCTCACCTTCCTCCACGCACTGACTGCTCTCTCCAGGCTTTTGGGCTGCCGATCACAGTGGCCCATCTGGATAACCAAACCCACATGCTGTTCGGCTCTGATCGGATGGAGTTGCTGGCACACCTGCTGGGTAAGTTACAGGTTCACGGTGAGCTGCCCTCAACCCCAGCCCACCCTCGTTTATCAGCTGACCAGGACAGATCCAGAGCAAAAAAATATTCTATGTATTTCCAGCAATAAAGCCTCATACAGAGGTTCTCAGGGCTGAATATGAAAAAAGGCCACCTTTACCCTCATAGAAGAGAATGATGCCAAGCAGAGCTCTTCTAGAAAACCCCTGGGGGCATGTGGGGCCAGCCTCTGACTGATGTTCTCCATGTAGGAGAGAAGTGGATGGGCCCTGTGCCTCCAGCCATAAACGCCAGACTTTAAGGATGGCCAGGAGAAGCAAAACTATTGAGATAAAAAGCAGGCCTTCTTCCACTGTGTGACACTAGGACTCCGATTTCTCTGATAGAGGTTCCTCTGTGGTCCTGGGAGATGCTGTAGAGGGGGCCACGTAATGCCCCAAACTCTGCTTTCCCTCAGAATAAACAAAATGCCATGAGGCATAATATTTCTGGATCTGTGTCCTCCCTGGTGTTTGTATGTTCTTCCTGCGGTTGCCTCCTGTCCACTCTAGGTGTTTGTGAACAGCTCTCTCCATGCCATGAGCTCTGCTGCCCATCTCAGGGCAGCTTATATGGAAGCAGAGGAAACAGTCCTTCTTCAGGGATGGAAAACTAAGCCAGATGATTTTGCAGTTAACCAGTTCGGAGGTTACTGTCCTCTGACCAGCCACAGTGCCTGAGCCAGGACTGGGATCAGAAAGAGCCAGAACTTGGCTGTGCTTCTGCCCAGATATTTGAACCAGCTCCAGCTACACTGACCAGCAGAACCAGAGCAAGGTGGCAGCACAGGGCAGCAGGCTGAAGTTGCCACGGCCTGGGAAGATGCTCACCCACAAAGCAGATCCTGAGTAAACCCCAGGGCCTCCCTCCCTGGCCTAGTATAACCCCTGTTCCTCCCTACACAAACCTACAGCTTTCCCACTCCCTCAGTTATTTATCCAAAGGCCCTGCTCTGTATGTGCCAGCTGTGCAATTATCAGAAGACCTTTGTTTCAGTAGTCTTTGGACTTGGTTGACAAGACTCTGAAACCATACTTGGACATCTGTTGGGAAGCAGGTATGTGTCTTTGATGGCTCAATGGCTCCAGAGGCTTTAAGAGGGGATTCCTTGCCCCTGCCCTCTGGCTTTTTCTGGTCTCAGAGCTCATTTTCCCCTCTTAACCCCTATCACTTGCGGTTTTCCTCTTCTCCCTTCTTCTGTTATTCCAGCATACTCCAGGATTTCCAGTTATCCTCACTAGGCTAATCTGCTCACCAAGGCCAGAATACACACTCCTCCTTTCAGTGATTTCATGACATGTACAGTTAATATAAATTTAAAATATGGGAAAATGTCCAATAAGAAACATAAGAGCAAATTAAAATATTACTTCTCATATATTGAAGTTAAATGTTTAAGCATATAGAAGTTCTCATTTATGCTGACAGCATGGTGGTAGAGAAAAAGTTTTGTGAATAAAGATGCTTGTCTCAATAGTGTTTGTGATATCAAGTAACTTAATATCTAACGATAGGAGGATGTTTGAATAAGTTATGGTACATCCTGGAGGTAAGGTTTCATAGCCATCAAAGATTATATACGTTTTGGGGCACCTGGGTGGCTTAGTCATTAAGTGGCTGCCTTTGGCTCAGGTCATGATTTCAGGGTCCTGGGATCAAGCCCCAAGTCAGGTTCCCTACTCAGTGGGGAACCTGCTTCTCCCTCTCCCTCTGCCTGCTGCTTCCCCTACTTGTGCGCTCTCTCTCTCTCTCTCTCTGCCAAATAAATTAATAAATAAAATCTTTAAGAAGTTATATATATATTTTTTTTTAAGATTTTTTTATTTGAGAGAGGGAGCATGCACAAAAGTGTGAGGGGCAGACAGAGAGGCAAAGAAAAATCCCAAGCAGACTCCTCACAGAGTGGGGAGCCTGACGTGGGGCCCGATCTCATGACCCTGAGAGCATGACCCAAGCCGAAAACCAGGGGCTACTCAACTGACTTTGCCACCCAGGCACCTCCAAAAGTTCTACTTGTAAAGAATTTCAACATTGGAAATTCTTAGAATATTAGTTGGAAAAAAGATGAAACTACTTAGTATGATCTCAGTTATGTCTTGATGTAATAAAAATATATTATAGAGGATATTAATATATTAATCCTGGAATAAAAAATGTTTCCATTTCATTTGTACACTTTTTGAAATGATCATTTATTCTGACAAATGAAAAAAATATATAATACTTAAATGAAAAAATAAAAATGTTTAGATTCACATTTGGGCATAGTTGTTTTTGAAATGTTATCATTTGCTTAACTTAATCCTAAATCTTATCCCAGGCTAATGTGATATAATCTTTTATTGTAGATTCATATCTCCCAGCTCTGCCCAATCTTTCTTAAAGAGTCTAGCATTCTATTTTCCAAATCTATAGCCAATTTAATATCTGGAGGAATGAGACAATTTCTAGACTAAACCTTACAAATATAGTTTAGATTATAATGTCTGAGCTTCTGCCAAGTAGAATCCAAGTCAGGGTTCTCCAAAGAAACAAACAATAGAATAGTTATAGGTATATATAAAAGGAGATTTATTATCAGGGATTGGCTCGCATGGTTATGGAGGCTGAGAATCCCACAATCTGCCATCTGCAAGCTGGGGGTCCAGAAAAGCGGGCTGGTGGTATAGTTCTAATCCAGAATCTAAAGGCCTGAGAACCAGGAGCACCTGTGTCTGAGGGCAACAGAACACAGATGTTTCAGTGCAAGCAGAGAAAGCAAGTTTGCCCTTTGCTTTTTTGTTCCATTCAGGCTCTCAACAGATTGGATGATACCCCCACACACACTACTGAGGGCCACCTTCTCTACTCAGTCTGTGGATTCAAATACTAGTCTCTTCTGGAAACACCCTCATGGACACACTCAGAAATGTTTGGCCAGCTCTCTCAGTCCCTTACTCAGTTGACACATCAAAGTAACTATCAATGAGAAAGGGGAAGCCCCCAAAGGCAGCTATAGTTTAAAATAAAGGAACTTTTTTCTAACCCAAAGAGTGTCATACTTATTATTAGTTTCTTCCTCTCCTCCCCTTCTGCTCAACAGTCATAGTGCGATAAACTTTGTAGTTATGTCAGTACTCAGAATTCACTGAACCACTTTCTTGCATTGCAGTTCAAATTTGAAGCTCAACCAAAAAACATGCTTCTAAAACAAACTCCTTAGGTAAAATTTCTAGAATTATATTTTTTACAGGCCCAAAACACAAGCATTAATTAGCAACAGAAGGTTTCACAGGCATGCGGCAAAACAAAAGGGAAAAAACCAAAATACCAAGTGAAAAGTGGAAAGTCTCCCCTTTGTCATTCCCATTCCTACTCTCTGGGTTTTTTGTGTGTGCAACCAGAAATGTCCTTAATGTTTTAACACATGAATGTCAGGCATGATTCAGAAGAGTCAGTCTACCCTTCATCCAGTTTCCCCAGCGGTAACATCTTGTGCAGCTACAGCCCAATGACACAACCAGGAAATTGACATCGATGCACTCCATCAAGCCCTGTTCAGATTCCACCACTTTTTCATACACTCATTTGTGCGTCTGGCTTTTTTCTGTATAGTGTGAGTGAGACCACCATCACAGAGAAGATACAAGATGTTTCTAGCATTAGGGGTCCTCATGTTTCCGTTTCATAGCTAGGCTACCTTCTGTCCTCCCCATTACCCTAAGCCCTGGCAATAACTAATCTCTTCTTCATATAGTTTTCTCATTTCAAGAGTGCTATATTAATGGCATAAGACTGGCTTATCTTCATACACAAGGTGTGTGTCTCAGTGGTTTGTTCTTTTTATTGCTGAGTAGTATTCCATGGTATGGATGTGCCGAGTTTGTTTGACCTGTTGAAGGACATTTAGGGCATTACAAATAAACCTGCTATGAATATTCTTGTACAGGTTTTTGTGTGCATGCAGATTTTCATTTTGTGGGGTTCAGGAATACAGTTGCTGAGTCATATAGTAAGTGCATGTTTAATTGTACAAAGAACTGCTACATTTTTCTTAAGTGGCCAAACCATCTTAATCTTCCCACCAGAAATGCGTAAGTGATCCAGTTTCTCTGCATCTTTACCGGCATTTGATGTTATTACTCTTTCTTAATTTTAGCCATTCTGTTAGGTGTGTAAGTGCTATCTCATTGTGATTTTATTTTTTTTATTTCTTTTACTTTTTATTTTTTAATTTTTTAAAATTTTTTATAAACATATAATGTATTATTAGCTCCAGGGGTACAGGTCTGTGAATTGCCAGGTTTACACACTTCACAGCACTCACCATAGCACATACCCTCCCCAGCTCTTTCATTGTGATTTTAATTTGCATTTTCCTAAGGATTAATGAACATCTTTTTGTGAACTTCTTTGCCATCTGTATATCCTCTTCAGTGAAATATCTGTTCACACCTTCTGCCCATTTTTTTTAAATTATTCTTTTATTCCTTCTTTATACTCTTCTGCTCTTTCTTTTTACTTGGTTAAAATTTCATTTTATGTTTTCAGTGTTCTAAGATTCACTGTTTATGCACCACACCCAGTGCTCCATACAGAATGTGCCCTTAATACCCACCACCAGGCTCACCCAACCCCCCACTCCCTTCCCCTCCAAAACCCTCAGTCTCTCAGAGTCCACAGTCTCTCATGGTTCATCTCCCCCTCCGATTTCCCCCAATTCACTTTTCCTTTCCTTCTCCCAATGTCCTCTGTGTTATTCCTTATGCTTCACAAGTAAGTGAAACCATGTGTTAACTGATTCTCTGCTTAACTTACGTCACTCAGCATAGTCTCCTCCAGTCCCATCCATGTTGATACAAAGGTTGGGTATTCATCCTTTCTGATGGATTCTGCCCATTTTCTAACTGGATTGTTTTTGAAATGTCCATATTGTCCTTAACAGTTTGTTCATAAGTAGGCTTCACACCCAGTGTGGAGCCCAACGTTGGGGCTCAAACTCATGACCCTGAGATCAAGACTTGAGCTGAGATCAAGAGTCAGATGCTTAACCAACTGAGCCACCTCAGCACCCCTTTTTAATTTTTAAGTAGGCTCCACACCCAATGTGGGGCCCAAACCCAACAACCCTGAGATCAAGAATTGCATGCTCAACTGACTGAGTCAGCCAGCTCCTTAATAGCATATCTTAAAAGAATGTACAAACTGTAAGAACACATTTTGAGACAACTGGGGGAAAATAACATGGACTGGATATTATGTGATACTAAGGAATTAATATTGATTTCATTAAGTGTGATAATGGCAGGGTGGCTGGGCACAAATTAAGTTCTCATCAGTTGGAACTACATTCTGAAACATTTAGGGTAGAAATGACATGCTGCCTTTAGAAAGTGGGAGAGGTGGAAAGAATAGATGAAATGTAATTATTGAAGCTGAGTGATGGTACATTACACTGTTCTTTCCTCTTTTATGTGTGTTGGGCTATTTCCATAATAAAAATGTCTTGAAAAAGTACTGACAGGCTGGCTTAGTCAGTACATTCAACGTTTGATCTCAGGGTGTGAATTTGAGCCCCACATTGGTTGTAGAGTTTACTTTAAAAAAAGAAAATGTACTGAGATTTCAATTCTGTGATGTTACACATTCTCACTATGTCCCCAGAGTACTATGCATACAAGGTCAGCCGCAGCTTCATGGACTTGCAACCTGTGCACTCACACTCACACAGGGCCTCATGAATGCTTTGATGCTCTGCCTTGTCTTGAAATTCTTTTTTTTTTTTTTTAAGATTTTATTTATTTATTTTGTCAGACAGAGAGAGAGCGCAGGAGCGAGCACAGGCAGACAGTGGCAGGCAGAGGCAGAGGGAGAAGCAGGCTCACCGCTGAGCAAGGAGCCTGATGTGAGACTCGATCCCAGGACGCTGGGATCATGACCCGAGCCGAAGGCAGCCGCTTAACCAACTGAGCCACCCAGGCGTCCCTTGTCTTGAAATTCTTAATTTCAATTAAAGGCCCTGCATTTTCCAGTTTTGCACCAGACCTCACAAAGTATGTACTGTGCTGCTCCTCTAAGCACATAATACATGCTGAGTAACTGCTTGTCAAATAAATGAGAAAAAAAAAAAAAAAGGCAGAATATGAGTGAAAGAAAGGAAAAAGAGATGGGGATGGCAAAGGAGAAGGAGATAACTAGGTCAAGGGGGAAATACGGGAAGTCTAAAGGTAGAAAAGCTGAATGGGGACTGCAGGAAGGGATGCTGCTGGGGAGACGAACCTAGGGCGCATCATTCTCCTCAGAGGAATCACAGTGCTTCATTTGACCACAATTCCCAGGGTTAAGCAAAAGTGAAAGCAGAAAGAAGGAGCCACTTGGACCCTAGGGAAAGAGGGGATTGGTGGCTAGGAGGCCAGCTGGATCACTGTTCCTCACGCATCCCATGACCTTATCCCAGAGAGTTCCTTCAATGTCTTTGCAGGGGACTGGGGAAAACTGAAGCCCTTGGCTTGCATCAGATCAACTTCCTCCAAGTCCATGTTCAAGGGTATGGCTGGCTCTAGCTGATGCCAGATGAAAAAAAGACTGGAAAGGTGGGGAGGCAATTGAGGGAGGATCAAGGGATCAAAAGATCATGAATCATTAACTTAGCAAATATTCACTAATTGCCAGTCAATGATATAAGTATTTATTATCCACTCCATTCAATGATGAGATGGACGTAAAAGGACTATAAACAAACGCCATCCGTATCCATGATGCATTCAGGTCCCCACCCTTGTCAGCACGGAGTCTCTGCTGGGAAGCACAGCACCACTTTGTTCCTTGTCACCTTGAACCCTATCTTACAATTAGTTATGTACACGCCTCTCCTCTTATGAACAGTCACCTCTTTGATAAAGAGTGATATTCCTATCAGATTTACTGAATACACCTTAGAGCGTCCTGTGTAGCAAGTAAATAGTAAAAATTTGTTGAATCCAGGGATGCCTGGGTGGCTCAGTGGGTTAAGCCTCTGCCTTCAGCTCAGGTCATGATCTCAGGGTCCTGGGATCAAGCCCCACATCGGGCTCTCTGCTCAGTGGGGAGCCTGCGTCCCCTTCTCTCTCTGCCTGCCTCTCTGCCTACTTGTGATTTCTCTCTGAAAAATAAATAAGATCTTTTAAAAAAAAATTATTGAATCCAAGTTTATGGGCAAACAGATATTCCTGCAATGTGAGCAGGAGAGTGAATTTTTATAACTCCTTTTGAGAGAAAATGGCAATATATATCAAAAACCTCATTTTCAGGAATTTTTCTGATTTATACAAATGAGTAAAAATATGTATATAGAGGCACCTGGGTGGCTCAGTTGTCAAACATCTGCCTTCGGCTCAGGGTCCTGGGATCAAGCCCCACATCAGGCTCCTTGCTCAGAATGAGGCCTGCTTCTCCCTCTCCAACTCCCCCTGCTTGTGTTCCCTCTCTCACTGTCTCTGTCAAATAAATAAATAGAATCTTAAAAAAAAAAAAAAAAGACACATATACAAAGGTAGGAATTGCAAAATCCTGGATAGAAACTAAATGGTTATCACTTGGTTATCATTAAATGGTTATCAGTGGTTATCATTAAATAAATTAATTGTTGTTTCATAAAATAGAAACCATTTTCAAGAGCTTAATAGATGGAAAGAAACCAAAACAATAGTTGCCTATGGGGTTGACAGGGAAGGGGCATGAGGGAACTTTGTAGATGATAGCAATGCTTCGTATCTTGATTGGAGTTTGAGTTACACAGATATAACTCTTTTTTTTTAACATTTTATTTATTTTTTTAAGATTTTATTTATTTATTTGACAGAGGTCACAAGTAGGCAGAGGGAGAGGGAGAGAGAGAAGGAAGCAGGCTCCCTGCCAAGCAGAGAGCCCAATGTGGGGTTCGATCCCAGGACCCTGAGATCATGACCTGAGCCGAAGGCAGAGGCTTAACCCACTGAACCACCCAGGCGCCCCTACACAGGTATAACCTTTTATCAAAACTTACGGAGTGGTCCATTAAAAATCTGGGCTGAACACTGTAGACAAATTTTATTTCAAAAGAGAAAATGTTAACTAATATTTAACTCTAATTACTTTCATGCATGCAGAAAGATGAAATAGCTTACAGGTCACACAGCGAATAAGCAATAGGAATGAGATCTGAAACCTGGTCTCTAAAAATATGTGCGTAACCACAACCACAAATACCTCTCTGTTTTCTCTTATTTAGGGACATACTCATGTGGGACTCCTTTGCCGCTATCTGCAGACATCTCATAAACACAATGCTTTTTTTTTGTCTCTGGGCAACAACCACACTCAACTTCTCAAATTTGAGAATTACTTTTTGTGGCTTAGTGCTGAATAGCTGAGATGGAGGGACAGCCTGAACCTCATATTTATTCAGTGCGTTCCCAGTGAGCTTTGTGCAGTTTTACATCTAGCTGATGAGAGTAAGAATGCATATTTATCCTTGTGTACTTGAGAATTCATCATTTATGGGAAGCATTTCCATCCCAGAAATACCACTGATGCTGATATACTTCCTATTAAATCATTATCCACCTTCCCTACATATTTGAAAGCACTGTGGGTGAGTCAACAAACACAAAGAGAAACACTCAAAATTGAGTTAAAAGGGCAAGACTCTGAGTCTGATTCTAACTAAACAAATCTACTTTCTCTGAGCTGATTTCCTCCTCTGTAGCATGAAAATGATAATCAGACTCACGCATGTGATTGTCAAGGATCAAATGAGATTGGGCCAATTTGTTTCTACACACACACAAACATACGCTGTATTCTCACCTATACTGTTTTTTAAAAAGTCACCTGCACATTGGGCTTCTAGAGCTACTCAGGTAAAAGTCTTACCTTTTGTAATCAGTCTTAATTAGCTCATAAAAGATAAACATCCTGATACAGGGGCTGCAATCATAATTTCCCATTCTTGCCTTATATATTGATCACTTTCTTTAATCTTCTGATAATCTCTTTTGCTGCCTTTGCTCTCTGAAGATCAGCCTTAAGACGCCAAACAGTGGGGAAAATAATGTCTAACCATTCCTCCAGGGAAGACCCCAGAGTTATGATTTTAGAATGTCAAAGGTGTTTTGTCAAATTACCATTATTAAATCAGCCAAAAAGTGTGTTTAGAGTTGGATGACATAGTGTTTAAGAGCCAGGTTTCTGGAGTGGGGCTACAGGTTCAAGTCATGGCCCCACCCTTTATTAGCTATACATTTTCCTCAAGTTTCTGATCACATCTATAAAACGAACATAATAATAGCAACTACCTCTTATTATGTTATATTTTAAATTAGTTAATTTGTGTAAAGCATTTAGCACAGTGAGCAATACACAAACCACACATGTTGGCTACAAGTATAAAGCAGACTCAGATTCAGAAACACAAAATCACAAGAATATGGAGGTGTACAGAAGTGCTCAGTGGTAGACATCAACTACCTCTCACAGAAGTCTGTCAATTATCTCCGCTTCTCTCCCTCCCCCACCTCCCACTTCCCTTCACTATTCCTTCCCAAAATAAGGTGGGCATAGTGGGCCCATCTAGGGCAGTAATCTGACCTCTAACACGGTGGTGTGTAGAGACAGACAAGTAGAAAGCAGAATGGATGACCAATAGTATCTTTAGCATTTATATTTTGCTAAGGACACTAAGTTGAGGAAAAAAGGAAAGTAAAATGTTCAGGAAAAAGTTTGGCCATACATATTCAACAAAAGCTTTCTTTCTCATTGCTTTCACAATATGTCAATGATAACATTTCTTGGAATTCAACAGGAGGAAATAATCCAAAAAGAAGGTAAAACATGTAAGAAGAGGTTCATTGTAGTATTATTCTTTAAATGGCTTTATGGAGGCATAATTCACCCTTACAAAGTGTAAAAAAATTCACTGGGTCTTTTATAGCATATTCAGAGTTGTGCAAGCATCACTACTAATTTTTTAAGATTTATTTATTTTAGGCGGGGGAGGGCAGAGAGAGGAAGGTGAATCCCAAGCAGGCTACACAGAGAGCCCAATGAGAGGCTCCATGACCCCAAGATCATGACTTGAGCTGAAATCAAGAATCGAATGCTTTGCTGATTGAACTACTCAGGTGCCTTGCATCACTACTAATTTTTAAACATTTTCATTACCCCCAAAAGAAGTCCATTAGCAGTTAATCCCCATTCTTCCCTCTCCCTAGTGCCTGGCAAGCACTAATCTACTTTCTGTCTCCTGAAACATTTGATGACCAAAAAAAAAAAAAAAAAAAAAGAATAAAACGAACTCAATGCTACTAATTAACATAACATAAAGGTATGTTAAATTATGGTACATCCATTCAATAAAATACTATGTGGCTGTTAAAAATGACCACAACAAAGACTATATCAAAAGGTGAACTATATGTGATACAATATTTAATTTAAAAAAAAATACAAAATGGTGAGTACTCTGATTTCAGCCAAAGATCATTTCAACCAGTGTGTGGACTAGAAGACAGACTAGAAGAAATGTGTAGAAATTTTAAACAGACATGTTAGAATAAGGAGATTATGGATGATTTCTTTCTTTATAACCTTTAAATATTTGGCAAGATTTTATATTTAACAAGTGGAATTTTTAGGGGTGCCTGGGTGGCTCAGTGGCTTAAGCAGTCAACTCTTGATTTCAGCTCAGGTCATGATCTCAGGGTCTTGGAATTAAGCCCCCACCCCACACCCCCACCTTTGGGCTCCATGCTCAGCAGGGAGTCTGCTTAAGGATTCTCTCTCCCTCTGCCCCTCCTCTCTTTCTCTCAAATAAAAAGTAACAGTATAAAAATGGAATTTTTAGAAAATCTATTTAAAATTATCGCGATAGAGAATATATTGAAGGCACAGTCCAGCCTTCCTGACTTGGAACTGGTTCTTAACTAGCAAGTCTCTCTAGTGTAGGCTCCTGACAATCAAGAGCCTTATGCTACAAAGATATCATTCTCCCAACTGCAAATCCTTTCACACTGTAGACATTCAGCACCCCCTTTCACTCCCTTGCCTCTCAGCCTACACGCCACCCATCTCGCTATCCAGAACGGACTTCTTAACAAAGCCCTCTTACTTGTCATACATACCAACGACTCTTGACCAATTTCCTTCTATTAATATATTAACTGTAGATGTAAATCCTTCTTTTTTTTAAGATTTTATGTTAAAATAATCTCTACATCCACCATGGGGCTCAAACTCATGGCCCTGAGATCAAGAGTTGCCTGCTCTACCAACTAAACCAGCCAGGCTCCCCAGATGCAAATCCTTCTGATTCCAGGCATACTTTCCTTATATGAGATGAACAGTATGGAAATTTATGTAAACAAAACAACAACTGGCTCTCCCCCTACTCTCCATTCCCACTTCCTATAGGGACACAGCTCATTTGGACTACCACAGCCTTCCTCTTACATCTCTTCCCTATCTTTTATCTGGTCAAAGAATCATCAGTGACATTCTACCACTACACACACCTGCATACCACTCCAGGCATCCTCATCCTTCTTTCCCTCCCTCCCTTCCTCTCTCCCTTCTTCTCCTACTCTGCCTGGCTGTTTCTCTCTCACACACACACACACACTCACACACTCCACACATCCTCTGATGCATCAGCCCTGGCTATGCCCCACAACTGTCCTTGGGATTAGATTTGTGCCCCATTATTTCCTACTCCCCTTGGTTTGTCCAATAGTAGTACTCTGAAGCCCTGGAATCCAGCCTTGTGTCCTTCTCTGACTCTCAAGAATAAAGTATGCCCATCCTCTACACTTCCTAGTACCTGCATCACCTAGACTTATTACCATGAGTGGTCATAGGGGTGCCTGGGTGGCTCAGTTGGTTAAGTTCTGCCTTTGGTTCTGGTCCCAGATTTCTGGGATCCCAGGGTTCTAGGATCAAGACCCATGTGGGGCTCCCTGCTCAGTTGGAAGCCTGCTTCTCCCTCTTCCCCTCTGCCCCTGCCCCCTGCTCATGCTCTCTCTCTCTCTCTCAAAAAAAATCTTTTTTTTTTTTTCTTGAAGCATGGGTCCTGGATCTCCAGTGGGTGGTGAGGCCAGGCAACTTGGCAGCCTTTGAATGAGAGCATTCCACTGTTCAGGGAGCACCTACCAAGTCAGTTGCAGGGATTCAGAATTTATTGAAACAATCACACACTTTGCAAAGTTCACAGTGGAAGAAAGGTACATAAACAGAAAGTTACTATATAAAAAGCTAAAGGTTTGAACAAGGGTAGGAAGGAACGCTGTGGATACACTGTGGAGACAGCCTCCACAGTAGGCATCACTTTGGACGTGGCTTTTGAAGAATCAAGAGTTAACTGGGCCAAGAAGCAAACACAAAAACGTCTTACAGGTTTGCAGAAAAGTTCAAAGAAATGGTACTTTGGCAGCTGAAGCACGACAGGCCATTCCATGCCCACAGCAAATCATGCAAAGCACTATGTGATCTAGAGATTAAATAAACCGTGGCCTCTGCTCTAGGCATAAAATATATTACCTAAATACCAGACAAACTACTCACAATGCAGTGCACATTGAGAAGAGGAAACTGAATAGAACTCTGGTCCTGAGTACAAAGATCATTGGGGTGGGGGCGGGGACTCAGGAGCACTCTCATTAAGGGGGTGGGCGGTGTAAAAAAAAAACGAAAAAAAAAAAATCAAGGTTCGTCAGTAACAAGTCAGTTGTAATCAGAAAGGGGAGGAGAAAGCCTGTGCAGGAACTGAGGGATTGGAACAGAAAAGTGGGTGGAGCCACTGGGCTCCACCCCCGCCCTCCCGCTCCCCTACAACCTACTTTTTGCCGAGTCGGTCCGGACAGGTGAGGGAGGAATTCCTAACACCGGTGAGAAGGGTAGGAAGACCATGGTATTGGGGTTAGGGTTAAAGCAGGGGGTCTGGCCCCTACCTAGAGTCTGTGGCTTCTTGCTATGCAGAGTTCAGGGAATTCCTAATGGGTTGGTTTTGGGGTAAAACTGCCTAGGCGTTGCTGCTGTGCTGCAGAGGGAAAAGAAGGCTTCTCCCCACTAGCTTCCTACCCCTTGCGGTGGTAACTACAGGCAGGAAACTTGAAATCTGAGCTTCCTGAGTTAAGGCCCATAGAGGATGGGATACCCTGGCAGATATGGAGAGATCAGGGGTTATCTGGGCCTCTCTCCATTGCCCTACGCCTTTGTTAGATTCTCATAGTTGTGTCCCTTTGTTGTATCCATGTGTACTTTCTCCCCCTCAACCAGAGCATGGGCTGAGTGGAAGAAATGGGAAGATGGGGTCAGACAGGGTAAGTGGTATTTCTCCCCAACTTCCCTCCCCAACAGGGTCTAACTGGGGAGATGGGGGTGGGTAGGGTGGAGGTCCAATGCAGAGCAATTACAGAGAAAAGGCAGGGCCTGCCTCATTACCTGGATTCCACAGATGCTGGTGAGCACTAAGGCCCCAGGCAGGGCACTGGGTCTTGGATAGTGTAGAAAGATAGTGTTGGAAGGGACATTGCAGAGAAGGAAGAAGTTAGAAAGGCAGGACCATGAAGGCTGCTGGGGTTATTTCCTGGCTACTTCACACAAACTGATATCCTGGGACATCAGTGTGATCCTAGAGAGAATTACAAAACTAAAGGGAACCTTGAAGATCATATATTTGGGCCATTTGATTTGAGATTGAAGAACATAAAACCTAAAGGTGTATAATATGGTTACTTTGGAATCTGATGCGGCGGACTCCAACTGCCAACTGCTGGTTTAGACATACTGTCTTTTTGCAGGAGCCTGGGGAGGGGCGATGGTGCCAAGCCAGTTGTGGGGGAGACTGGAGAAGCCGCTTCTCTTCCTGTGCTGTGCCTCCTTCCTGCTGGGGCTGGCTTTGCTGGGCATACAGCCAGACATTGCCCCTGTTGCTTATTTCTTTCTCGCCTTGGGTGGCTTCTTTTTGTTTGTCTGCCTCCTGGCCTGTTCTCTGGAATGGGGATTCCGATCAATGCAGACGGAGAACCCAGGGGCCTCAAGCAATGCACGGTGAGTTAAGGGGTGGGCAGAATTCTAGAAATACATGATGGACTCTTTTTCCCTGTGTCCCTCTAATCTCTCAGACATGCAGCTCTCTGCTCTTCGGTTACTTTTGTCTATGAGGGGGTGGGTGGGTCTTTTGCCAATAGAAGATAGTAAAGGGGGAAAGGACTCCTTTCAGGAGGTCACTGGTGACATTGTTTCTTCTCCCTCAGTGACAATGAAGCCTTTGAGGTGCCAACCTACGAAGAGGCTGTGGTGCTGGAATCACAATGCCGCCCCCAGCAGTTGGATCAGCCACCCCCCTACAGCAGTGTTATAATCCCTCCAGGACTTGAGGAAGGACAGCCTAGCCATCCAGAGGGCCCTGATAGAGCCAGACTAGGAAGGCGAGTGGGCTCAGAGGGGTCTGTGACCCCACAAAACTCTGGAAGAGTTCCAGTCAGCCTCCGGCTTCGGGGACCCCGGGTCGTGTCCACTGCTCCTGATCTGCAGAGCTTGGGGGTGCACCCCAAGTTGGAGCCTCTTACTCCACCCCCTGCCTATGATGTCAGCTTTGATCAACCGGATGATGATGTTTTCTTTGAAAACAACTGGACACCCCCCTAAAAGACTTTCCCACTATATATCATCTCTGCACCAGACCCATTCATGCATTTGAACCAACATTTTTCCAGTTCCTGCTATGTGTCAGGAACTGTGTTTCTGCGTGGGGAAATGAACACAGAGGGGAGTCAGGCTATCATAAGCCTTTCCCAGCTGAGATGTGTGTGGCACAATTTGAGTATTCAGGTAACGTTCAGTGACCTACCCCATATCCGGTATTTCCAGTTAAATGGAGGGTGAGAGGAGGAGTGATCCAGAGAATCTGGAGAAGAAAGAAAAGAAACAACAATTATGTTGCTTCTGTTCTGGGTGCTTCTCTCTACCTGCTCAGTTAGGCTTTCCAGCCATATGAGATGTTAATACTCTTATTTGAAAAATGAGGGTTCCAAGGGACAGTGAAGTTTGAGAATTTGCACAGGGCACACTGCTAGTAAACAGCATAACAATTATTTAAACTCTACTCTTCTGATCCCAAATCCTATTGTATTTTCAAATACAAGGTCACACACAAATCTCTCAATCTTTACCTTGGACTGTCGGTGGACAGGGGTGGGAGATTTCCTATAGACAGAATAGTGGAATAGTTGTGTCTACAGGCACTGCGGGCTGAGTGTGACCAAGAGTGTGCCCAGCCTCCTGGATAAGCAAAACTAATCAAAGCTGAGACGGCCCCTGCTCCAGGTAGGGAGCCGTTTCTGCCCAGGGGCTGAAGAGCACTCTAGTGCTTGCTAACCGGAAGCAGTGGAGTAAATTGCCCCGGGGGGGGGGGGCTTCCGATTTTGAGATGGGTGGATGAGGATGAGAAAGGATAAAACAGGAGCTTGGCGCGGGGTGGCGGAGGATCTAAGGTTCCCTCTTGAATCACCTATGAAGCGCTGGAGCCACCTGCACGGTGTCTCACCGTGAAGCCTCACCCCTGCGTTCTGACCACAGGGTTCTACCCTAGTCCCTGGTCTGGCTTCTTCGGATCCCAACAGAACACCAGATTTTCCGCAATCCTGCTGTGGCTGTGATGTAGGTTTTAGCCACTGGGAGCTGCCCAGCCATCGCTGACCCACCCTCCTCAGGGGTGCGCTCCCCACTTCGTCGTTCACCCACTGTGCATCTAACAACGCCTTCTAGCGCTCTCCATCTCCTCCTTACCCTGGCCCTAACAGTTCAACTTCAATAAAATCAAAAGTCTGGCCAAACCCATCTCGGTAAAGTGCTTCCAATAGGCGGGCGAGGCAAGGTGGGAGGTGCCGGAGAGCCAGCCGTGATTTCCGCGGGAACCAACGACCAATCGTATTCCCGCGTAGGACGGAGCGGCTCCACGCTTACCTCCGCCCCTTCCCTTTCCGCCAAGCGCGCTCTCTCATCCCATTGGACGGCACGTCCAGCGCGAGAGCTCCGTGCCTGCGCGCGCACCGGCGACGGGAGGGGCGGGGCAGGCCTCGCGTAGGGGTGGAGCTAGGAGAAGCAATGCGCAGGCGCAAGTGAGCGCTGCCGGACTGGGGAGGGATGCAGAGGGCGCCGGGGCTTTTGGTTTGTTTGGATTGTGGGCGGTTCGCGCACAGCCCGGGAAAAGCGGTAAATGGCGGCGCGGAGCGCGGGCTCTCGGCCTGCCCTACAGCGACAGGCGCTTATGGCCGCTGACAGAGGGCGCCGGTGAGTGAAGGGGAGGGTCGCAGAGGTCCTTCCTGGGGCCTAGGAAGGGGAGTGCGGGTCATGGCCCCGGCGTCCCCAGCCCTTGGAATCCCTGGAAGCAGCCGTGTCCGCCCTTGCTGCCCAGGGTGGGAGGCCGGGTTGAGCCCCCGAGGGGCGCGCGAGCGGCGGCCTCCCGTCGGCCTTGTCCCTCGTGAGCCGACCGCCCCAGCCTGCTTTGTCCAACCCACGGGGCCTCTGAACAGGAGGAGCTCTCCAGTTCTGCCAGATCTCGGCTTCTCTTAAGGATTCTCCATCCTTTCTTTCCCCTTATTCTTTTATGAGAAACTTTACTCTGTCCCCTTAAAAACGGACGAGACCTGCAAACCTCGGGATACTGCCTGATGTGCATTTGACTTGGTTTGAGTATATCATGGCACGTATTGCTTTGGGTGTAACGATCAGGTTTTCAAAGCAGTCGACACAGGCTTTAGGGTTTGAGTACTTTGAAAGGACAAGGTGGTTCCCGAGACTCGAGTGTGTCTCCGCTTCTGCCCCAGGTGTTTGATTTCATAGTAGGCATCACCCTGGGTAACATTTTAATGACTCGCGGTCCAGACCCAGAGGATCAGTTTAGGACTTTGGAGCCAGAACCTGCAGAAAGACAGAATAAAGACTTAAGAATTCCCTTTGTGTCCTTTTCTCCTCTCCTTCCTCCCCTTCCAGCTGTGCCCTGAAGTTCTGGGTGATGATGGTTACTTTGGGAAAACTCCATATTTGTGACTTTCACCCTAAAGTGGAGTACAGGAAGGGGCAGGTGTGTGGAGAATGGGTAATGGCTTCAGATTAAACTTAATGAGTTTCTGACTGAAAATTTAAGTCTAGAACTTGAAAGAGTCAAGAACTGGGAGTCAATCAGTGAATCCTGTGTATGGATGAGAGTGAATAGGGAGAGGCTCTTTAAGGGGGATTCCTAATGGAATGTCAGCATTTAAGGGCCAGTTAAAGATCTTGTGAAGGAACAGGAACATAGGAGGCAGAGAGAGGAACTGGAGAGAATAGTATTCAGGAAACCAAGGGAGGAGGAAGTTTTAAGGAGAAAACGCTACTGGTAAATTAAAAGAAGAAACTTGAGTAAACCTGCCTCACCAATGATATGTATCCTGAGGAAATAACCAGCATCCAGTTGTTGGCCTAATAACATTTTTACCAGAGTTTCATATATCCTGTCATTGTTACTCCTTTGGTGTTTTCTAAGGTGATTCTTAAAAAAAAATTTTTTTTTTTAATTTCTCTAGATGTATCGTAGCAGGTTTCTTTTTTTTTTTAAGATTTTTTTTTTTTTAATTTGTCAGAGAGAGTGAACACAGCCAGACAGAGTGGCAGGCAGAGGGAGAAGCGGGCTCCTCACTGAGCAAGGAGCCCAATGCGGGACTCGATCCCAGGACGCTGGGAGCATGACCTGAGCCAAAGGCAGCCGCTTAACCAACTGAGCCACCCAGGCGTCCCTCGTAGCAGGTTTCTACTGAAGGTTTGGGGTCCCAGGAGTATTTCTATAGAACAGAAACCTTAAGTTAAAATGGAGTTTCAAACATCACTATCCCAAATCCCAGATTTAACCCTAGTTAGTTGCTTCCAGCCTTGGGAATGTTTTATAACTTCTCTGACTCAGGATCCCACATGCCACTTGTTGATCCCTCTTAGCAGTTTCAGGACTCACCTTTTCCCTCCTCAATAAATCTCTAACCTGGAGTTAAGCCAAGTACATCCTTTAAATGCATGGTATCTAAGTAATTCTAAGATGCCCATTTCCCCACACACATACATCTTTGAAATCCATGTGCATTTTTAAATAGTTTTCAAGTTATGAACTGTAGATGTTATCTCATCCCTTTCTCACTGCCATCAGGCCCTTACTGTTGTCATGTTTTTGGAAACTAGGCAAGCTGGGGAGCTGTGCATTTACATAAACTAGGCACAGAGATGATAATGTGTTGGAAATGGAATTTTTAAAATTCATAAACAGAAGCTGATTATCTTTCCTTTTTTTTAAAAGATTTTATTTATGTATTTGACAGAGATCACAAGTAGTCAGGGAGGCAGGCAGAGAGAGGAGGAAGCAGGCTCCCTGCTGAGCAGAGAGCCTGATGTGGGGCTCGATCCCAGGACCCTGGGATCAGGACCTGAGCTGAAGGCAGAGGCTTAACCCACTGAGCCACCCAGGTGCCCCCTGATTATCTTTCCAAACCAATAACAAAACCAAAGAATCCTTGAAATAAAGACACCCCTAATAAATTACCAAAACAATTTAGCCTTTATGCTTTAACTCTTTCAGGTGATCTCAAGTTATGTTGATTGTGTTTGTCATGGGTGTTTATCTCCTGTGACTTTCTGTCATACTTGCTACTTACTCAGTTCTTAATTACAGGATTCTGATCATTTCTAATGTCATTTTGTCACAGGAACTTAAGTTTTAAAGACCACAGGTATAATTGGTAGAAGTGTGCTAGAGAGTAATGTGTGTGTGTCAGCCTGTCTCATTTATTTCCTATTAAAGCCGCCATTGGCTTGAGCTTTTGCCATTGTATCAAATTATTTTATTCCTCACCCAGAATCATCTTAACTCATATTATTTTTAGCAGCCTAGATAAATACTGTGACAGGTTTCCTGGGATAATCTCTT
Source organism: Taxidea taxus jeffersonii (assembly GCA_003697995.1). Classification (NCBI taxonomy): domain Eukaryota; kingdom Metazoa; phylum Chordata; class Mammalia; order Carnivora; family Mustelidae; genus Taxidea; species Taxidea taxus. The sequence continues at coordinate 66,195 of RCUC01107135.1, forward strand.
TTTTTTTTTCGGTCTTTCATACAATTTTATTTTCTCCCTTCACCATTTAATATTATACCCAAATTTTGTCTCAACCCAAGGGTCTGTAAACACAGGCGTAATCAGCCCTCTTACAGGCAAGGCAAATGCTGCTTCTTGAAATGGTCCCACCATGGAACCTCTGGTCATCCAGCCCGGTCGCCCCCTTGCCTAGCTTTATCTTCACTATAATGTGTGGCCACTTCATTGAATGTCATTCCAGACTTTAACTTTTTCATGGCCTCGATGATTTTCTCATGTTCTTCACACAGAATGTGTCTGACCTTTGCTACATTGCCACCACCTTTGGGACCCTGAGCCTTCTTGTCAGAACTGTCACTCCCAGAGGCTGCTCCCCCTCTTCCTCTTTTCCCCCCTTTCTCGGAACCACTTTTTCCCTTGTGGCAGAACCTTCAACAGCCTGGAATAATCTCTTGGTTAAAATTGGTCTGTCAGACAGAGGAGTAGTCCTTTTGTGTGTATTTTTGTCAAGGTAGATATTTCCCTCCCCTAGACAGACTGTTCATCTCAGAAGATGGTCTCAGTGGAACATACTCATAAAAAATTATACATTATTTCTTCATGATTAGTGTGTTACTGCTTAATACTACTTTGATTTTAACCAGATTCAATAAAATGTGCCTAATATCAGTTATCATAAATCCCATTCTTTTTGTTCTTCCTACCCACTCCTTCTCCACTCCACTCTTCTGTATCAAATCTTGTACTTGATGGCCTTTCCCTCTGCCTTTTACCTGCAGGATATTGGGAGTGTGTGGAATGCATCCTGACCATCAGGAAGCACTGAAAAAGAACCGAGTGGTGCTAGCCAAACAGCTGTTGCTGAGTGAGCTGTTAGAACACCTCCTGGAGAGGGACATCATCACCTTGGAAATGAGGGAGCACATCCAGGTATTGGGAAGCAAAAGAGAAACACCAAATCAGTAAACTGGTCATAGGAGGGAGAACAGAACACTATGAAGTATGGCAAGGATATAGAACCTTACTAAGGAAATGAAAATGCCCTTCTACCCTAAAGCCTTTTCAGAAAAGATAGGTAATTTAAAAATAATAGGAAAGACTTCCCCCCATACATATATTTCTTCTGTAAAAGGGTTCTTGAGATTACTAGGAAGGTCATCTGGAGAAATAGAATTACAGCTGAATAAGTAAATATAATTTTATGTTGTATTCTTTTATCTTAGGCCAAAGTGGGTAGTTTCGGCCAAAATGTGGAACTTCTCAACTTGCTGCCCAAGAGGGGTCCTCATGCTTTTGATGCCTTCTGTGTGGCCCTGAGGGAGACCAAGCAGGGTCACCTGGAGGAGCTCTTGCTCACAACCCTCTCTGGTCTTCAGCATGCACTCCCACCGGTATGGAGCCCTAGACATGTGGTGTGTTGGGAAGGGTTAGTTTGGTGGGAAGGGAATTTTTGAGACAGGGTGGGGTAGACTAGATTATGGTTTGGTTCAGACTGGGCCATCTCCCTAAGGCCTGGCATGGTGGGTCCTCATTTCTTACAGTTGAGCTGCGACTACGACTTGAGTCTCACCTTCCCGACGTGTGAGTCCTATCCCCCACACAAGCAGCTACGCCTGTCTCCAGGTGAGAATCAATGGTATACCTATTTTCATTCATACTGGGAACAGTCTCCTTGGCAAACTTGTTAGGGACTAGCGGCAGAGTTTAGATGGGGAATTGGCTGGGCCTTGCTTCCCCTCTGTCACAGATGATTTTTTTTTTATGGCACTTAATCCTTAGAGCAACTGGTACAAGTAGGAAATTCTGACACATGACTGGCCTGGCTCCTTAAAGCTGTTACTTTAGGATGAGAAAAGGCTACATTATGGGCCACTAGCCTGCTGACTGAGTATCCTAGTGATTAGAACAAGGCTTTTATCAGATATCCCATTCAGTCCTTCAGTGGGTTAAGCACCTACTGTGAGCGGGCTAAATGCAGAGGATCCAGTGGTGAACAAAAGCAGACAGGGTCTCTGGCCTCACGGATCTTCTAACATAGGGGAATGAGCAAGACCAGTAATTTTAAAACCCCAGTTCAACAGGGTGCCTTGGGTTATAATGAAGTACTGGGATTGACACATAGATGGTACACTAGTTTTTCGGCTCTCTGTGCCACAGATACTGTGGAGCACTCCCTAGACAACGGAGATGGTCCTCCCTGCCTTCAGGTGAAGCCTTGCACTCCCGAGTTTTATCAAACACACTACCAGCTGGTGAGTCCTACAGAATGCAAGAAGAAAAGTTGGGAAATGAGATACCCTTCCTGGGCACCTGAACTTAGTTTACACATATATCCCCTTCCTGCTTTGTTAGTCAGAAAGTCCATACTGATTGGTTATCTTCTCTGGGCATTTCTCTGTATTGACCTGGTGGGGTTAACAAGAGTATGATGGCTTTGTTTTCTGGAAATGTCTCATTTAGTTGGAAATGGTTTCTACCCATAAGAAGCTCTAATTGGCTCCCCTTTCCCCCAGGCCTATAGGTTACAGTCTCGGCCTCGTGGACTGGCACTGGTGCTGAGCAATGTGCGCTTCACTGGAGAGAAAGACCTGGAATTTCGCTCTGGAGGGGATGTGGACCACAGCACTCTGGTCACCCTCTTCAAGCTCTTGGGCTACAAAGTCCGTGTTCTACTTGACCAGACTGCACAGGTACATCTAATGTGTACAGTAGAGAGCTGAGCAACACTGGGGCCAGGCACATCCTCTGCTCCTTTGCCTGCTGGATAGGTCTTACTCAGGTTACTTTCTTCTCCTTACCTTTTTACTCATTCTGTTCTGTCTTACCTTGCAACCTAGTTTAAAAAAAAAAAAAAAGAAGGAAAGAATTAGGGCCAGCGAGCTGCTTCAGTGTTAACTTCTCAGAGTCACTGTGCTCTCCCCGGGTAATACTGGTCCCGGGTTGGGTTTTTACTCTCATATATTCAGAGACTCAATTCCTAGTCACTCAGGATGTGAGGAGACCCTGAGACTCACCCAACCAGTCAGGAAAGATATTTATAAACCGGGACAACACAGGACATTTACTCCTTGGTTTGACATGGTCGCTTACAAGTTCAATTATTGTTACTTTGGCAGATGACATTCTTGCAAATGAAAGTTTGCTAGAACTGTTCATGACGGTTTAATGAGTTGATATGGGGAAATTCCTTACTCTTACCAGTTGTGTGACCACAAGACAGATCTTAGGGGAGATTACTTCTAAATTGGATTCCTGTAAATCACAAGCATTTTCATTATCTGTTATTCCCTGTTAACCCCCAATTACTGAGCTATACTGCTGGATTTAGTTACCTTTAGGTATTTCTGTTTTGAAATTGATAGAGCCTATTAGCAAATAGATACTAATTATTCATTTTTTTCCATTTCCATCCCTTTCCTCTTTTTTAAAGTTTTAATTTTAATTCTAGTTAGTTAACATACAGTGTTAAAACAGTTTCCCGTGTACAGTATAGTAATTCAACGCTTCCATCCATTACTCTGTGCTCCTCATGATAAGTGCACTCCCAAATCCCATCATCTGTCTCACCCATCCGCCCCCACCCCTAATTCTTCATTTTGATTCCAGAATAACAGCACTTTCCTAAATTTGCCTTTGGGAATGTCAGTGGTAAAATCTAAGTTTCTAGGTCATTCACTTCAATTTGTTGAGGTAGGGAATCTGTTTGGTGTTCAGCATTGCCTGTGGTTTTTATTTCTGTATCTTAGCTATCTTCCATGAGAATGATTGTGTAAGAGCATGTGACTCTTGATCTTGGGTTGTGAGTTCAAGTCCCATGTCGGACATAGAGCTTACTTTAAAAATTAATTAATTTTGAGCACTTTATAATGGTGGGGGGACTATGTTTGCTATACTAAAACTTTTTTTTAAATGTGAATCTTAAATTCACAGAACCTCAGATGAGGGAGTCTTGACATCAGCAAAAATAGAAGTACTTACCCTTATATTCTGAAGGACCAAGCAAGAGTATAGACAGTGTCTTCTGCAGTAGTTAAGAGAATGAAACAATCTGCCTGGGTAGATCTGGTCAGAAGGATAAATGGGTGTGAGACTTGAGCTGGACTTGAAAGAAGCTACTCAAGCATAGAGGAGTGGTGAAGGGTCCTAGGCAGGGAGCATGGCCTACAGATAGGAAATGTGTGTGTTATGTTAGGGACCTAATGGGTAAACCAAATGCCTAGGACAAAGGAGTGCAAAGAATAAGACTGGAGATAAAGGGATCAGAATGCCATGGCCTTGAACTTCCATGTTTTAGAAAAACATCAGTAGGGGCACCTGGGTGGCTCATTCGTTATGCCTCTGCCTTTGGCTCAGGTCATGATCCTCCTGGGATCAAGTCCGGCATCAGGCTCCCTGCTCTGTAGGGAGCCTGCTTCTCTCTCTTCCTCTCCCCCTATTTGTGTTCCCTTTCTTGCTGTCTTTCTCTGTCAAGTAAATAAATAAAATATTTTTTTAAAAAAAGTAAAAGAGGGGCGTCTGGGTGGCTCAGTGGGTTAAAGCCTCTGCCTTAGCTCAGGTCCTGATCTCAGGGTCCTGGGATCGAGCCCCACATTGGGCTCTCTGCTCAGCGGGGAGCCTGCTTCCCCCTCTCTCTCTGCCTGCCTCTCTGCCTACTTGTAATCTCTGTCAAATAAATAAATACTTTAAAAAAAAAAAAGTAAAAGAAAAACATTAGTAATTTTTTTAACAGAAAGGTGATACTTTCACAGTGAAGATTCAAGGCACCATTGAAAAGAATGAAGTAGAGACCAGTGGCAGGGAATCCAGTGTGGAGTTGATATAAAGCCAATACAAGATGTTGGGAGCCTGGACAAAATAGTAGAACAAGAGGGAAAGAATATGTATGGAAAATAGCATGATGGCATGATTGTACTATAGGTGCTTGCTGGTTAAATGACTGCATGTGGAAGAAGACAGAAAAATTAAATAAGGCATTAAGGGTTTTCAGAGATGTCAGGACCAAAAATGTAAATTTGGGCATTACGTGTGTAAGAGAAATACTTTAAATTTTGAGAGTATGAGATCTTTGAGGAGAGTAGAGTAACAAGAGCAAAAAGCATAGGACTGAATCTTGGGATAGAACCCTCCCTGTGTAGCCTAGTCCTCAGCTTTGGAGATTCAGAAATGTGAGGAGGACGTTGCAAAGTCAGTTTCCAACAGTGGCCAGTCAAACTCTGAGATACAGTTAAAACCAAGTAGTTACAGTGGGTATGATAATTTGGTTCTTTGGGCATCTGCACAGAGTACTTTCTTCGTGATAGGACTTCTCAAGAGACTCAACTCTTTAATCATCTGATTATTTGGTGAGTCAAAGAGAAAAAAAAGTTAAGATCCTCCCCCCCCCCATTATACCTTTTGACTTCAGAAATAATTGCATTTAAAAATTCAAAGTAGTATAGTCTTAGTTAACCCTCCTCACTTGACAATGCACTGCTTTTCTCACCGCTTGTGTGGGTTTTCATTTTTTCTCTTTGTCATCAAAGTCTTCTGTCACCATGCCTCCCTCCTGAGGTTACTAGTTCTAGAATTACAGTTTATCCTGTGCTAGGAAATGAGATACATTTTAAAGTGGCAAATTTCTTTTTACCATGTGGTATTGACTTTTAACTTGCATCTGGGTTACAGATTGCCTTGAAACTGTAAGGCTGCACTATGGACCGTCCCTGGAAAATGCAGCTAGCCATAAAATTTTGCATACTGGGGCGCCTGGGTGGCTCAGTGGGTTGAGCCTCTGCCTTCGGCTCAGGTCATGTTCTCAGGGTCCTGGGATCGAGCCCCACGTAGGGCTCTCTGCTCATCAGGGAGCCTGCCCCCCCCCCCCCCCGTCTCTCTCTGCCTGCCTCTGCCTGCTTGTGATCTGTCTCTCTCTCTCTCTCTCTGTCAAATAAATAAATAAAATCTTTAAAAAAAAATTTTTTTTGCATATCATCTCAGAGGGTTTATAGTTTATTCCCTTATGTCCCCCAACCTCCAGTCAAAAACACAGGCAAGAGTTAAGAACCTTGCTATTTTTAGAAGTATTATAATTTTATCAGAAATAAATTTGGAGATTCTGTTTTAAGCTGTGCTACTTTTGGAAAATTTCCCCCCAAATGAATAACCCCCAGTTACCAGTTTAGTACTGTTAAATTCGATTACTGAGTGTGTGTATTCTTATTTGGGCTTTGTTGTCCTCTATTTACTGATCTAAGAGTCTCACTTAAGTTCACAATGCTCATGAGTAGGTGCCAAACATATATTTTTATTGCCTTCTTCCAGCAAAATTAGCATCAACTACTCTGTGTTAAAATTCTCAAATAAATAAATAAAATGTTTAAAAATAAGAATTGTGTTATGGTCAGCTCCAGAAGAACATTCATACTTCTGTAGTCTCTTGAGATTATATATTCCTGAAATAAATTAGTTTGGATATCTTTTTATTATCTTAAGATTTCCAATATTATGATTGGCTTCTCTTGACCCAGAAAATGTACATACTTTTCAGTCAAGCCAATTTCTTCATTTCCAGTTTAGTTAGAGACTTCCAAGTCTTCTATACAGTTGTCTCAGTTACCTGCAAACAGAAGTATTCCAAATAGACAAGAAGTTCTCAGACTTCAGCATGTCAAAGTCACCTGGAGGGCTTATTAAAACAGTTTCCTGAGACCCAAAATTTTGCATTTCTTGCAAGTTTCCAGAACTACTGCAATGTATTACGCAAGTGTGCTTTTTATTGGGAGCTGTACTTGATAACTGTTAGTAAGGTTATGCTGTAACTGTCCTCCCTAGTTTGCTATCATTCTACTCATAGTTCACTAAAATTCATAGTAAAATAAACTTGTTTTCTCTCTTCTGGTTTCAAATAGGAGAGACCACTGTAGAGGAGGCATAGGTTTAACAGTTTGTATTGGATTATTTACTATTTGGTGTAACTTTCCATTGGATGGGCCAGTTGCTTAAGGTAGAGTGATACTTGTGTATGGCAACCTGGTACACCGTAACCAAGTCTTAAGTTGGACTAAAGATGGACCAATAGTAGGTTCTCTGAAAAGATAACATTGCTACTCCATTTTAGATATGTACATTATAATAATGGCGGAATGGCAAAATAATGCAGTATGTGCCAGACATCGTTATAAATCCTTTCTACATAGTATTTCATTTAATCTTTATGAAATTGGAGAACATTTACTCTTAATTATCTTTTTACAAAATGAGTATTAGAGATTTGAGGGGCTAAAAAACTGAACTGGTTTCAATTTGTGAACCTAGGGCTCAAACCTAAGTCATTTTGATCCTGTAGCCCACGTATATAGCCATGGTCCTGTGCAGAATTCTCCAGACGGTGTGCTCTTACATGAATGGAGCATTTTACCCAGATATCGTCACATCCTGGGGAACGTAAAATCTCAGGCCGAAAACAGCATGAAAGTACTATTATTCTCTATTGTCATGATTCCATTAGCCATTTGTCAGAAAGATTTATTTCCTTATGGCTGGATAGGTGTTTTACTCATTCATAGCTCACCTGGTGGTCCCCCTTGTGCCATTTATATTTATAGAAAGAGCCTTTTCTCTCAGAAAGGGATCAGATTGATGACTGGGGAGTGGAGAAAGTTAACTAGCACTTAATTAGCTTTATTAGTATCTTGGTTTAGTCCAACAGCTCTTGACATATCTCAGTGAGTCTGGATTTTGTGAGATAATATTCAGAATTCTATATCTGAAGTCATGCATCTTTCTGATGAGTCCATAGCCTTTTTTAGCCTTTCCTGGGGTGTCTGACTTCTCTTTTCATTGACCACAGTAATAAACAGACAACATTTTTACTTCTAATAGCTTAGGGTTTCAGAAACCAAAGAAACATTCTGTTGGTGCTGACTGCAGTGAACCACACTAAAAGGTGTTTTTCCTCCAGGACATGCAAGAGAAACTTCAGAACTTTGCCCAGTTACCTGCCCACCGTGTCACTGACTCCTGCATTGTGGCGCTTCTCTCTCATGGTGTGGAGGGAGGCATCTATGGTGTGGATGGCAAACTGCTTCAGGTGTGTGTCATCTTGTGGCGACAGCTGCTCATGCTCGATGACTTTCCCTCCTGCCTGCCTGTCTCTCATAACGGTTACTGCAGTACATGGAGGTCGCAGAAAGGCCTGCGGTCTACTTAAACCTCTCTTCTCTTTTCTTTCTTTCTGGCAGCTTCAAGAGGTTTTCCGGCTCTTTGACAACGCCAGCTGCCCAAACCTACAGAATAAGCCGAAAATGTTCTTCGTCCAGGCCTGCCGTGGAGGTGAGTGCCCTGGCAGGTCAGCACCTGGGTGGTGGCTCCTGGGCAGCCTCCCACCAGCTCTCACTTTCCTGTTTGCTCCTCTCAGGTGCTATTGGATCCCTTGGGCACCTTCTGTTCACTGCTGCCACCGCCTCTCTTGCTCTGTAAGTGTCTCCCAATGCATGGGGTGTGCTGGGACTTGGGCAGCCCATGGCTCTCAGGTTGGTCAGCTCTCTGTGCACCACCATCTCCTCTTCTCAGGACTCTCTTTATCAGTGCTTCTGCCTTCTTCCCGGAGAACTCTCACTTCTTCTGTGCTATTAACTCTGGTGTGCTTGTTTTGTTACCCATTGCAGTTAAGGAGCTTCTGTCTGTCTCGTCTTTCTCTCTCTCCCTCCGTACGCTTCCTCTTTTCCTTTCTTCACCCCTCTTCCCTCTTCTCTTCTCTGCTTCATCCCTGTAGCGTGCAGGTCAGGAGTGCAGAAGCCCCAAGCCGGGCTGTGGCCCTTACTCGTCCTTGAGCTGCTTCCATCCCTCTTCTTTCTCGCATGCAGTCTCCTAACCTCAAAGAGCCAGGACACCGAGACTATGCTCCGAAGACATGCCCGCATACTTCTTCTCCTAGAGGGAATCTGTAATAGTTAAAAGCTCTAATCACTTTTAGTTATATCAAGTTAGAGAAGTTACTTGATGTTCCTCCACCTTAATTGCCTCCATATAAACTGTAGGTAGTAATCAGACCTACTTCATAATGTTGTTGTGATAATTGAATGGAATAATGTGTATGAAGGGCTTATTTTGCACCGGGCTCATAGTCAATCATAGAAAAGGCCAGCTGTGACTGTTCTGGCATGGTCCATGCCCTCAAGGGGCTTATAGTTTGGTTTAAAGGGCACTTTGTCCTAACATTCAAATAATTTTTATCTCTCATGTATTCAACAAATATAATGGTTAACGTTGTTATTCTTTCATATCAGAAAGATATGCCTGTCCAAAGAGTATAATTTATTATGGTCCTATGACATGACTAAGTTACTATCAGGAAAGCAGAAGAAAATGTGTGGTCTTTCAAACTGCTACTATCTAAAAAAAGGAAAAAAGAGAAAGAAAATGTGTCTCTCGAAAGAGTCTTCCAGTTACTAAAAAGATAATGCAAGTGTACATGAAGTAGCTTGAGAATAATTCAGAGGCCTCAAGCAAGGGGAAAATTAGTGAGATATGAGCCATACATATGAAGGAATAAGCAGTAAGGAATAGATTGTTTTAAGCTGGCTTAGTTGGAAGACATTGCCTAAGTATTTTAATGTGGTAAGGCTTAATTTGGACCCAGAAGGATAAAATCTGCATAGGTGTGGAGTAGTCAATAGGGCCTTTCAGAGGAAACAGGGATACAAGATGACAAGCACACCAAGACTGAGAGGATGGCTGCCCTCCCCCAAAATGTTGTCCTGGGCCAGAAGTCTGCCTGGACCTAATTTAAAGAAGGGGCATTAGTGGATGTGTAGTAAGATAAGGCTGGCTGTAGGTAGTACATCCAGCTGATGGTAGACCTTTAGTCAAACTGAGATTTTGGGCTTCAGCAGATAATAGTGTGGAGCTCTTGGTAGCTCAAGAAATAATGTGATGGATTCTTTTCCAGGACGATTACTATGCTAGCCAGCTGCAGTGAGGAAAGGATTTGTGAGGGCAGGAACTTACTGTTTATTCATCGGCTGGATGCACAGACCCAGGGCACTGCCTGATATATGGTAGCACTTAATAAATACTGAACAAAGGGATGAAAATTAATCTTCTCAAAAACTGTAGCAGTCACACAGAAAATAGGTGGGATTTTGAGTTACTGGGAGAAGCAATAACATTTATTGATTTATAGATCTGAGACTTGAAGCCAAGAAAGAAAGTTTCCTTTTCCTTGAGGGATACATTTAGATTGGCCTATTTCCTTCAGGAGGTATTACTGGCAAAATGAAATGAAATAAAGACATTTATGATCATTTTCTCTTCCTATAGTCAGAGATATATATACAATGTCAGATCTGGATAAGGAGAATTATTCTCTTCTGGGTTAATCTGAATCTTCTCTGTAAAATGAAATCCTTCAAGAGATGGCCTTTGAAGATTTGAACTCCCCTGTCTGCTGTCGTACTCATTAGTTAATATAACTGATGTCTATAAAATCACTTTCCTTTCCCCAGTTGCCTGGCTCCTAAACTAGAGTATGAGGTCTGTAAGGGCAGGAATCTTTACATCCTGGGGCTTAATGCAAAATAGTTCCTGACACACGGCAGTTGCTCAATAACTTTTTTGGGGATCAGCGAATTTTGGTCAATTCCTCATAGTTCTTCAAGCTTCACTTGCCTTTTGGGCTCTCAAGTGTTGTCTGGCACAGGAATACTGTAAAAGACTTCACTTTCTTATTTTTGGTGTGCTGAGCTATGTGTCCTCCCTGTCTCTTTTTCCTACTGACTGCATCCCACCCACTTCCAAAATAAAACAGCAACATCCAAAAAAGAGTATGTCTGGGCATAGATAAGGTCTGGCTCAGGAGGTTGGACATGTAGTCAAGGTATGTTGAAAATTGCTAAAATTTAGTAAGTGTTCTTTCAATCATATAGAAGAAAATAGTCAAATTATCCCAATTTTTAAATTTTCCTTTTACAAATTTCTCTTAAACCTTGGATGCCTGCCACAATTTGACTTATGAAATTAATAAGGAATAAGTAACCTAAAAATACCAAAAGATTTAGAAACTGATCACATTCAGGGTTTTAAACAAATTTTTTATGGATACATAGATTTGAGGTGATTTTCATACATCGTGCATGTAGTAATCATATTGTCCGCTTATTAACTTGGTTTTCCTATTTGTCAGTGTTTAGTTATGTATTGTCATAGAAAGCACTGTGACTTCCAGGTGTATTGCTAATTGAACAAACACAGACATAGGATTTTTAGTTCTGATTACAAGGAGTGTTTGATTGGCAATTTCCGTCTTGCACAGAGTGGATGAAGCTGGGCAGGAATGAGAGTAATGATTATTTTTTTTAATTCATCAGCCGGAGATTGGAGGCAGCAGCTGGAAATGGCTCTTCCCAAGTCAAGGTGACAGGGAACTCTGGCTTGCCTGTGGCAGGCTCAAGAGCCGCGGGAGGAAATAACGTCTTTGTCCATTCTGTCTGCCTTTGCTACAGATGAAACAGACCGTGGGGTGGACCAGCAAGATGGAAAGAACCACACAGGATCCTCTGAGTGCGAGGAGAGTGACGCCAGCAAAGAGGAGATGCTGAAGACCCGACTGCCCACGCGCTCAGACATGATCTGTGGCTATGCCTGCCTCAGAGGTATTCCAGCTCCTAGAGGGAATCCCCATGCTGGCTCCCAGAGACGTGCACATTTGCCCCCAGGCTCTCTGAGGGGGGAGGGTACAGGATGCCATGGAAGTCGAGTTTGGGACACCCAGCCGTGTAAGCTGTGCTGTGACCTTCACACCGTGGGTGGCACCATCCTTGTTGCAGGGACAGCCGCCATGCGAAACACCAAACGGGGTTCCTGGTATATTGAGGCCCTCACCCAGGTGTTCTCCGAGCGGGCTTGTGACATGCATGTGGCCGACATGCTCGTGAAGGTCAGTCATCTCCGTCCAGCTCGTCTGCTCAGGTTCTGCCCTCCTGCCTTGCCCCATCTGTCATCGTCGCTAGCCTGCCTGGTGCCCAGAGGCTCAGACGGGGGGGACGGTGGGTTTCTGTCTTCGCAGGTGAACGCGCTCATCAAGGAGCGTGAGGGCTACGCCCCTGGCACGGAGTTCCACCGCTGCAAGGAGATGTCCGAGTACTGTAGCACCCTGTGCCGCCACCTCTACCTGTTCCCGGGCCACCCTCCCACGTGACGCCGTGTCCACAGCCCTGTTGCGTGGAGGCCTAAGGGGACCTGTCCTCTTCTGGTGCACAGTGTCTCTTCCCCCTCAGCGGCTGGGAATCTCCAGGGCTTGTGGAGCAGGCCGGTCCTCTCCGCCTGGGGGCGTGGGACCACAGGCCAGCCCCTCCTGTGGCCGCTCCCTCCCTGTAGAGCGGACTCTGGCCTGGCCGGACGGGCAGCTGCAGTAGAGGAGCCTGGCCCAGGATAGTACGGGCACAGTGTCTTTGTGGGGAGAGGGCATGTGGGTTTCCCTGCGGTTTGTGTTCACTTCCTGCCCCCAGGTCTTTGGTAGACAGCACTTCGGTAATTGCTTTTATTGCATTAGCTAATACATTTCGGAGACCATCCCCTGTCTTTCTTTTTTCTTTCATATTCCCGCCCCATTTATCCCAGACTGAGAGTTTGGAAAGTGTTCTGATTCAAAGTAGACATTTTTCATTTTGCCTCAAAAGGGCAGACAGGACTGGCGGCTCATTGCTTCCTCCAGTGTGGTTGGGACCGCAAGGCCACCCAGTGGAAGGCTGGGGTTCTCTGCTCCACAGTTGGCTCCTTTGGGCTCAAGGAATCCCTCCTACCTGGAACTCCTTCATCTTTGCTCAGGGAAGTTCCAAAGTTCTCTTAATCAGAGATTCTCTCTCCGAGCTTGGTTACTGAGATGAACCTCAGCAGAGAGTGTTAGCAGAGGCAGATAAGAGTGGTGTGCTTCCTCAAACTCTGTAACCTGTCACCTTATCTTTTGCTTCCTCTGAAATGTCCTTTTCTAAAAGAAAGCATCCTAGTTGTTATCTCCCTACTTCCTGTTTCTCCCCTTTACCTTCTTCTCATCTTGTTTACTGCTGCCACCAAATCTAATATACTGCTTAATTGGATCATTTGGCTGCTCACAGATATAATGTGGTAGCTTGTTCCTGCTTTCTGTTTCAGTATTAAATCCCCTTTGATTTTATATGGCCCGTTTTCCCTTCTCCCAGGTCTCCATCTTAGAGAGGCTGTTGCTGTATGTGCTGTGTCCCCTAGAAACCTTTATCTGTGCCATGTGTCTTGCTTTTCCTGTTCTTCCATTCTTTTCCCTCCAATCTGATCTCTATATGACAGATTTTGGTTTGGGGTTTTTAAATATAAATCTGATCATGTCACTCCCCTGCTAAGATTTCTGTTACAGCTGAAGTGATGTCCAAACTCCTAACCTTGGCCTGTATGGCTCCTACCTTCCCCTTGAACCTCATTAAAGGCTGGTTTCCTTCTAAGTGACTGTCCCAGCGCCATCCTCAGTTTCTCAAACATTCTGAGGTCTTTCCTGCCCTGGACCATCACAGACACTTTTCTGGGGTCTACTGAGCTCCAGTCCTCACAAGTCTTGACTTAAATGCCACCTTCTTATGGAGGCCTTCTTGGGTCATTCTGTCTAAATAATCTTCCATGTTTCTTTATTACTGCGTCCTATTTAATTCCTTCATTGCACTTAGCACAATTTATAATTATGTTTTTGCTTGCTTCACTTGGTCATTTGTTTCCCCTACTAGGTTGTAAGCTCCCTGAGGATAGAAACCTTGTCTCTGTTTCTTTTGTTCACCAGTATATACCCAGCACCTGGCACATGATAGGTCTTCAATAAATGTTTTTGGGTGAAGGAAGAAAGCAACCGTGGCTAGAATCCTACTTCTGGACAAAATTTCCCTTGAACAATATACACAGTTTAGTATTTCCTTTGAATAATATACACAGTTTAGTATTTATACTTTAGGTTTCTCCATGTGTTTTGTTTTATCCACTGATAGTACTAGCTTGCGAAGACAGATGTCATGTGTCAGACACCACCTTCCACATCTCCCATGATCCCTGGCACAGTGCTCAGCCTATAGTAGTTCAGGTGCTCAGTGAATACTTGTTGTGGGGTGGGGGGGCGGTTGGAGACTTTAGCTGAGCCCTGCTCTTGGATCAGTATCATACGGAAGTATTTAGGTGATAGGACCTTTCCATTTCCCACTGCCAGGATTTTATATTGCCTTCAGGTGCCAAATAAATGCTCATATTTATTGCTGATGTGTGCCTGACATCTCTTTTTCCGTAGGTAATCTTCTGAAGTTCATATAGTCTCATTTTCTTGGCCCTTTACAGCACTCCTCACCACCTCCCAAGGCAAACAGAGCTGAACACCCTTCTTCCTTTGCTGCCACGATCTTTGTTACATATACAGGTGGGGGCCCATCTCAGCTGTCGTAGCCATAGGCAACTGCCCAGGATATAGCAGACATTGGGATTTCTCAGGGTCAGAGGAGTCCGAAGAGTTATTAGCAAGCAGTGTTGGTTCTGGATTATGTAGATTATGAGATAGAGGCTGGAGAAAGAGATTTGGGCTGGAATTACAGGATGGTGAGGATTATAGAATCTACATGGCCCCAAGTTGGATTTAAGGTTTTCTAGAGTGGACATGGACTGTAAGAGAACTCAGGGCAGCATGAAAGAAATCTAAGCAGTGGGCTCTGTAGGTTGGTAAATTCTTGGGTTGCAGGGTGTCTAAATTGTGTGCATGGAGAGACGAGTATGTAAGTGCATGTGGGCCATGGAAGGACATGGCAAATTCTTCAGGAACATCTTGGTAGTAAGCATGGATGGGACCTGGGGAGCTAGGAGGAGGAAGATCAAAAAAGAGATTAAGTTGAGCTGAGGCATCTCAGCAAGCCGAGGGAGGAGAATTGGCTGAAGAGCACAGGAAGGCCTGAAAAGCTGGCGCTGCTTGGCTGCACCGCACGAGAAAGCAAGGGCTGTCCTCGGGAGAAGAAGAGTTGCAGAGTCTCGAAAAGGTTAAGAAGTTACCGGAGCCGTGGGAGTCAGCAGAGTGCCCATTTCCAGCATAAGCAAACTTTCTGGAAGTGTACGTTTGGGAATTATAGAGCGAGGCGCTGGTTTGGACTCGGATTGCGTGTCCTTCCCACCCCGCCCTTGAAGAAGAGTATCAGGTTGAATTGCAGAGCTCTCTTCCCTTCCCCCCTGCTACCTCTGCCAGGGATTCTCTGCTAAAATTATCCCCCTCTCTGAGCTCGGGGCTGCCCTTCTCTGCTGCTCTCTTCCATCCTGCTTCCTGTAAGGGGGAAGAGGAAACGTGGGCCAGGAGCGCAGAGCCGCGATTTGAGGGGCGGGCAGGGCAGGCATCTGGTCTGGTCAGAGGAGGAACACAGCAATGATGGCCACACCAAGGGACCACTTTCACCTTTACGGTCTGCCCTCCCTGCGGGCCCACGATCTAGTCATTTTCCCAGTCGTGGGTTTTTTTTTGTTTTTTGTTTTCAGAAGAAAGAAATGAGGCTCAAAGATTTCAAATATACAAAAAAGGAAGAAATGTAGCTTTAAGGCCACGAACTCTAGATTAAATAGGTTTTGAAAGCTGGCCCAAACCTTTTGAGATACTGGAGACCTTGGCTAAGGTACCTAACCTCATGGAACCTCAGTTTCCCTCAGCTAAGAAAGGAGAAAATTATTTCTCCCTTAAAAGGTCCCTGTGAGGATTAAAAACATGAGGTAAACTCACAACATGGTGTTAGCACACTACAGACGCTTGAGGATCTGCCGCGGTGAGCTTCAGTTCCGTACCGCGTTCATACTCAGTGCTTACTCTTGGGGCAAACTCTGGTGAGTTTTCTTTAATTACCATAACCCCCTTAGTTACTGCCTTTCTGTAGAAACGGAGGTCAGGATGTGAAAATGTTACCTTGAGTGTATACTTCTTGCTAACAGTATTGTTTTGGGGGCTTCCTAGCATGAGATTTTTTTATTCCCCTCACTTTTTTGGGAGAAAGATTTCTCCCACTGAACTGGGAGAATGAGCCTGAGACCAAAGACTGTTCCATCTTTGTGCCAGCTGGGTAGAGAATAGGCAAAAAAGTGTATCATGTTTGAAGAACTAGAAGGGAGAGAGAGAGAGAGACCTGTCCAGGGCTATCAGGAAGGCCATCTGTAGGCCTTGGAAGGGACCAAGGGTTTGTCAAGATCTGTGGGGCAGGGTCCAGTGGGGAGTAGAGGAGAAATGACTACCAGTGAGCACATCTAGAGAGAAGGTCTGGGGTGAGGGGGTCACAGTTGCTTAGGTGACACTAGAAAGTAGGCGGTCCTGAGTTCGGTGCTAGGCTGGATGTGCAGAGGGAAAGTGACAGCCAGCCCTTAAAAGAGAGTAATGTGTCGTCCAGTGGGGACAAATCTGGGGGACCAGATTTGAAGAGGTCTGGAAACAAGGGTGTAACCCAGAAAGTTCATGCTTAAACTGATGGAATGCCAAGGGCCTGGCTCACGCACACCCACCTATACTCCAACACGCACTTTCCCCTCCACATGTGTTCCGTATGGTTATTTTTGACAACCTTCCTTCAAATAGTAATTCCAGAAGCCTCTAGGTTTTATTTGGTATCATGGGCCTCAAGAAAATCTATTCAGAATAGCAGAAGAATATATACCTTACACAATATACATGCATGCTTGCAAGTGTGTTTCCAGATTTTGGAGCTTTTCACAGAACTCCCCAGAAACCCATCTTCCAAATAAGACCCTAAGCACAGTACCTGTGAGTTGCTGGGTGGAAGATAGTCATAGTTCATATTTTATTTTCGTGTTCTCTTAAAGGATGGTAGCCCATGAGATTTTAACTCTTTGTGATGTCAAACTCAAGATAATTACAAACCCTTGCTCTCTAGCATTAGCCGCTGTACATTTCCTTGACCCTCCCAATTTCAGGATCTGGTCTTTAGAATTGCAGCTGGCATTTCTACTTGGTTTGGTGGAATGAGGGTTTTCCTGGTCCCACTGGCCTTCAAATCTTGGAATCTGTAACCAGGTCCTGATTTTCTAAGGAATAGTAAAGAAATAGTAACTGTGTTCTCAGGATTATTAATGTCCTTGTAGAAACTGGCCACCTTCAGGAGAGCCATGCTCCACAAACAGGTGGCAGTCTTTCTGTTTCCAAAACCCCCCAAAGAATCTACCTTCACCTTGGCACTGTACTGTCCTTATTAAGAATATTAATTCCTTTCATTTTATACCTAATACTTAGATCTCTTATGTTTGTTCTGCCTACAGAGAAGGTGAAAGTCACAGCCTTCAAGTCCCTCAAACTCATGTGTTTTTAATCATTGCTGGTGGATTATAGGCCTTCAAGCTATAGGATTTATGTTAGAAAACATGCTTTTATTAAAAAAAAAAAAAGATTTATTTATGTAAGTAATCTCTATACTCAACATGGGGCCCGGACTTACAGCCCCAGGATCAGGAGTCATATCCTCCATCAGATGAGCCAGCCCGGTGCCCCAGACAATCTGCTTTTAACGGCATCTGTCTCACCTGCTTTGGGCAGTTTCAGTTAGCTGAGATCGAGATTTAACTGTAGACCAGATGATTGGTGCCCTATTCTGCTGTCCCTGAACTTGGAATATCCTGGGGCAGATCCTACTTGATGACATATTCTCAACTATACATTGGCTCGTGTTTATAACTTTTCTTCTAAGCTGAAGAGTTCACAGGGGAAGGAATGTCCTAGGAAAATCGGTTTTTAAGGGGCGCCTGGGTGGTTCAGTGGGTTAAAGCCTCTGCCTTCGGCTCAGGTCATGATCCCAGGGTCCTGGGAGGGTCCTGGGATCGAGCCCCGAATCGGACTCTCTGCTCAGCGGGGAGCCTGCTTCCTCCTCTCTCTGCCTGCTTGTGATCTCTGTCAAATAAATAAACAAAAATCTTAAAAAAAAAAATCAGTTTTTTTAAAAAGTGACAGCGTTTTGGCCTTGGCCAAAATCTATCTATTGATCAGAAAAGGGAAGAGAAGCAGAGTACTTCCCCATCATTTATGTTTGTGGGACTCATGATGAGATAAACTTACTCCCTGCCCCTGGCTCCGACTCCACTCCGGCCTCCTGCACGCCTCTGGCCCACTTCCCCTTCTCCCCTGTTATCTAACCTGCCCTGATAGACCTAGGCAGGTGCTCCACAGTCTAAGTAGAAGCTCAGTCCCTCGGTGAAGAGTCCAGGCTTCTGGTGTGATTGACATATCTGTCTGGGAAGTGGGAGAAAGGCCAGAATCCATGGCCGTTACCCTTGCTTCCCACACCCAATGGGCAGTAAGGGTGGGGTCAAGGGGATGACATCAAAGCATTATTAGCAATGTCTGGCAGATAGAAATAGCAAAGCTGGAGGAGAAAACTGAAAATTGGATGGGTTGGAAGAGCTGGTCCAACAGATGAGGACTCAGTCTTGGGAAGATACCGAGCTGGGAGCGACCCAACAGGAAAAGATGGCAGAAAGGCACCAGTTACTCTCTCCGGTGAGTTACCCTCCCGTGTTCCCAGACCTTAGCATCACTCCAGCGCCCACCCCTCACCTTTCCATGCATGGAAGAGAGGGCAGGACACTTGGAGGGTGCAGGTCTGCCACTCCCTGGGAGCACACAGGTTGGAGAGCATGCGGAGCTGCTCTCTGTCCTGGTCTGAGCAATATTTATAGAGGGCCCAGTGGCTTGGGACGGGAAGCCTCCTTGTGGCTATGGAGGGGGACAGTGCTGCTGGCCCTGCTGAGGGAATTCCCTGTGGGGCTGTCCCTCAGGTTCTCCTCCCAACCCCTCCCCCCTACTGCTCTCACACCTGCTTCGACCCCAAGCAGATCAGATGTGGCAGTGTGTGTGGGGGCGGGGGGGGGTCATGTGACAGAGAGATGGCTATAAATAGCTGGGGGTGGGCATGCTGCCCCAGACGCCTTGGGGACAGGCAAGAGGACAGGCTTAAGGAGCTGTATTGGGGGGAGGACGGGGGCAAGCAGGCCAAGGCCTGGCCCAGGGAGGGAACATGGAGCCAGCTGGGTCCCTGCGGCATGGGGGCGAACAAAGCTGGTGGGGTAGTGCTCCCCAGTACCAGTATATGCCCTTTGAACACTGCACCAGCTACGGACTGCCCTCTGAGAATGGGGCCCTTCAGCACAGGCTCCGGAGGGATGCAGGCCCCCGCGCCAACACCCGCCCCACACAGGTAAAGTCCTGACGGGAAAGGGTGGTGTGATCAAGGAGATAGTGGCGTGATGGGCTGCCGGAAATTAGGAACTGGGTGAAAAGAGGCAGAAGTGTTCATCTTTTAACTTAAAAAAGTACATGGTAATGTGTTCAAAATATGAAAATCCTTCAAAGGGCCGAGCTCAGCTAAGCATGCAGTTAGAGACCCATGCAGTTTTATATAACCCTGACTAACGGAACACCCGAGCCCTGGGGGGAACAGCACAGAGACACATGCCTGACTAGCTCGTGCTTACATAACCTGCATGGGGGGGAAAGGCCTGGGGACCCACACCCTGTGTGCGCAAGCTCTTACACCCTCCCGCCAGTGCAGACACCACCAGAGTTCTCCCTCCCGACCCTCAGCAGAACACACACACTAATGCAGGAGGCACAAGAAGGTGCTGAGATAAGTAGAGGACACTAACTGATTTGCTTGTGAGTGATCCAAGATGCACTGAGTCAACATGAGCGGAAGGAATGCAATCAAACTTCCAGGTGGGAAGGGTTGATCGGGTAAGAACCTATTAAGTGGCAGGGGCCTGCGAAGGTAGAGGTGTATATTCCCAGGGAGAGGGGATTGGGAGCTCATTGGGAGTACCCAGGAATATCCAGGAATACCCCCCCCCAGGAGTGGGGAGTGGTGCGTTACAGACATCTAGAAAGGGGAAACGGGAAGGCACAACCGCAGGACAGCTTCTGAGTTTGCCATGGATCAACATGGAAGTGAGGGTCAGTGAGAAAAGGTGATTGCAGAGTATCACGGGATGGATCCTGTCAGGACCAGGAAGCCAGACTTGAAAAGTGTTTTAGCTGAAGATGGGTCCAGGAGTGATTAGGGGGACCTAGACAGGTGGGGAACTGAGGGGTGGCTTCACGGCTTCACTGGGGGTCACAAGTCTGTAAGATTCACGCTGCAGTCTTAGTCTGCAACATGAGGCAACCCTGGGGAATCTGGGAGGCGGTGGGGGGGAGGATGGGGACACAAAGAGGGGGCTGGAATGGTGAGCAGAAGGGAGAGCACTTCCTAGGGAAGCTGGGGCCTGCTCTGGCCTTGGAACACAGGATGGGATTGGACAGAAAGACCCCCTGCTCATGGCCTTGGGCTCCTCTCACCCGTGTTCACCAAGCTACCTGGGTGGGGAGAGTGAAAAGTAAAAGGCACTTTCTGCTGACAGTGAGGAAACCAGGCAGACTAGCGTGGAGCTTCATGTGGGAAAGGAATGGTAAATTAATTTGGGAAGTAAGAGTTGGCTTGCAAGCAAAGACGAGGGGTTTGGACTTAAGTTTTCCTCTGTTTAATTTTTATTACGGAAAATTTCAAACTTAAAAATAAACCCGTGTGATGAATCCCCAAGTACTCGTTACCCAGCTTCAACAATTAACAATATTTTGTCAACATCGTTTCAGCTGTCCTTCCCAGGCCCAGCCTCCCCGCTCCACACACTGGTGTTTTTGTCCATGAATCCCAGCCACAGCATCCCCTTCAGACTTGGGTCGTCCCTTCCCTCCCCAAACCTGCTTTGATGCCGTGCCCAGCCCTGAACCAGCCGGCTCTGATTTGGCTCTTTTAGGTGTTTTCCAGCCAGGGTTTGGCTTGGAGGACCCTCACCTCCACCAGCCTAGGGCCAGAGGCAGCCGAGACAGCAGGTGGAGAGGGACGTGCCCTAAGCTGCCTGGGTAGCGTCTGCCCTCTGGGGCCAGGTGGGACAGGGAGGGACACACTGTCTCCCTCAGTCACTAACCTCATCCCAGAAGATGAAACAGCCATGAGCCGGGGCGTCAGTGTGCGCCTGTCCAGAACTGGGGCATAAACGCTGCCGCTCATATTGTGAAATCAGATCTCTTACCCAGGCTCTCCCAGAACCAGCAACACGGCCCGGCCTGACCCTGGCCTCAGAGGACAGACCTAGTACAGTGGGGGAAGGACAGACTAAAAGCAGTGAGAGTGAGAGCCCTTGCTCTCCCCTCCCCAAACACACATGCTCTGCACAGCAATGAGAGCAGAGGGCTACCAGATCAGAGGGGTACCCCTCGCCCTCCCCACACTTAGTGAGCATCTAGTTATCCTGGTCTGGGGAGTCCCTTACCAGGCCTGGCTCCTGTTTGTGCACATGAGCGCAGGGAGGCAAGGTGGCTGGGCTTTCTCTGAGCTTGGCAGAGCATCTGAGGGGCCTCAAGAAAGGCCAGACACACCAGGATGGAAAAACCAAGAGTCACCTTCTTATCTGTCCTCATGGGCCCACGTGAGGATTCCAGTACATAGAAGGGGGTGGCTAGGATGGTACAGAGACAGAGGCTGAAGCACCGTAAGCTGGAACAAAACACCTGATTGACACTGATGTCCAGTCTTAGCAGAGTTCCTGTGTCTCTACTGCAGAGTAGGAATTGGCCTCCTTGAAGACCTGCCTTGACCAAGACGGGTGCAGGCAGAGAGAGGGTGAGGATGGACGGGTAGGTAAAGAGTAGAAGCATGCAGAGAGCTCAAGGCAGGTTCTGCCACAAAAGGGTCCTATGCTAGGCCCTCAACACCCAGGAGTTTAAAAAGCTGTTTTCCCAGCAGGTCTCTGCACTTCCCTCTTATCTATTTCTTCTACCTCCAGCAAAACAGACATTTCCCATTCTCTCTGTGTCCAGATTTATGGCCATTACAAGCAGCAATTCTTAGACAAGGAGCAGGACACAGGGATGCCCAAGAAGACGGGCTCCAGTGAGAGCGTGGACAGCAAGGATGAGGATCACTATTCTAAATGTCAAGGTGATGGGGCCTGAGGGCTAAAGGCATCTGGAATGGAAGGAGGTATAGTGACTAGGAGAATAACTGGGAAGCACCGCCCTCCACCCTCCCTCCCCACGTCCGCACTCAAGTCCTCCTCCAAGCAACAAGGAAAGGCATCTCTGCCTGTCCCTCTCACTTTGCCTTATTCCCTACTCTCCCACTCACCCCCCAGGAAACAAGAGTTTTAGAAGGCATTCAAGCATCCCAAGGGGAATTGGACTGGGTTGCCTTTGGAAGGGACAGGGGCAGCAGCTGGCAGAGAGGTGAATAGAAGCTTGGTGAATGAACCATACAGCAAGACCCTGGGGGCCCCGCTCTTCCAGTCCAGTCCTCAGTCAGAGCCCACAGCAGCGACTGGATAGCCACTCTTCTTTGCCCTTCCCTCTTCTCAGGCTGTGTCCACCGCCTGGGACATGTGATGAGAAGAAAATTAGGAGAAGACTGGATCTTTCTGGTGCTCCTGGGACTGCTTATGGCTCTGGTTAGCTGGAGCATGGACTATGTCAGTGCCAAAACCCTTCAGGGTAGGTTTACCGTGGCCCTTCAGCCTCTCCCTCACGGTGGCTACTTCTTGAGTTCCTACCTAGGACAAGTTGGGTGTTCGGGGAGGTGAGTGTTGCCCAGAGGGGATCTGGCCCAGGAGAAGACCAGACCTGGACCCAGATCCATTTCTCCTGCCCCTTCACCTGCTACCAGCCAAGCTGATGGTGCCCCTCTAATTAGGTGACCGACTCATCCCCATTTTCCCAGGACTTTTTTGGTTTGAGCACTGACCACCTCGAGTCCCAGGCACCCCTCAGTTCTGGGCCAGCCGGCACAGTTGCTAACAGTGTGCCTGCTCGAGTAGGGTTGGCAGCATTGTGGGCGCATGAGGACGCTCACAGCACAGCGGCGCGCTGAGCCGTCGGGGAGCGGCGACATCCCAGCCACCCTGGGACTGAACCCCAGCCCGTGTCTCTGCAGCCTACAAGTGGAGCTATTACC
This sequence comes from Taxidea taxus jeffersonii, assembly GCA_003697995.1. Classification (NCBI taxonomy): domain Eukaryota; kingdom Metazoa; phylum Chordata; class Mammalia; order Carnivora; family Mustelidae; genus Taxidea; species Taxidea taxus. The sequence continues at coordinate 89,174 of RCUC01107135.1, forward strand.
AGATGCAGCCCAACCTGCCTCTGCAGTACCTGGTCTGGGTCACCTTCCCGCTAACTCTCATCCTCTTCAGTGCCCTCTTCTGCCACCTCATCTCTCCCCAGGCTGTGGGTGAGAACTGGCCCCATCCTCCCCGCATCATGTCGTCAGCAGTCTCACTGGCCTGCAGACCTTTCCAGTCCACTTTCTCCTCCCAGCCCTACTGACAACCCTTTTCCCTGCTCTGCCATCGTCCCTCCGCCCACCCCCCTCGCCAGGTCCACTGTCTGGACATTCATCTCCCTTTGAACCTCTTGCTGAAAGCTCCGCATAATCATTCTTTGACCCTTCTAGGCTCTGGAATCCCTGAAATGAAGACAATACTCCGTGGGGTGATCCTGAAGGAATATCTCACCCTCAAGGCCTTTGTGGCCAAGGTTGTGGCCTTGACTGCAGGGCTGGGCAGTGGCATTCCTGTGGGGAAGGAGGTAGGTCCACTGATACTCCAGAAGAGGGCAGCACTGAGCCCACAGGGAGCCCCGGACACAGGAAGAGGCAGTGCCAAGGGTCACTGGGGAAGGAAATCAATACTCAGGAAGTTCCTAGTCCTGACGCAGAATGACAGACCTGTCTGAGCTGGTAGGGACTTGGAGTGGATCCTCCCAGCCTGGGCACTATGGACATTTGGGGCTGGATAAATCTTGGTTCTGAGGGGCTGCCATGTGCATTGTAGGCGGTTATTAGCACCCCTGGCCTCTACTCCTTAGATGCCAGGAGTGCCCCCCCACCCCAGTTTTGACAATCAGAATATCTCCAGACACGGGCAAATGTCCCCGGGGTTGGGGGGAATAGAGAGTCTCCCCCAGTTGAGGGAGATTTCCTTGTTTTAATATGTGGAAACTGAGACCCAGAAAAAGGCTGTGCTTTTTCCAAGGCTCCACTGCTCTGCATTCTTGGCCTGCTGCAATCGGGGAGCCACATGGCAGCCAGGGTCGTCTTTTCAAAAAGCAATCAGTGCTGGCTGACGTCTACTTCGGAACTTCTAATGGCTTCCCTGTCTTCTCACAATAAAACCCCAACTTCTTACTGGGGCCTAGGAGACCTGTGCTGATCTGGCTTCTCTCTGGTCCTTCGTTCACTGTGTTTGGGTGACAAGCTCTTCCCACCTCTCAGCCACACAAGCTGTTCCTGTACCAGGGCTCCTGCCCCTGCTGTTCTCTGTTCCTCCTGACATGCACGAGGCTCACGACCTCATTTCAGTGGAGATACTACTCCGCTGTGATGGCTGAGCACCTTCCCTAGTCCCCCACTGTCCTGCCTCCTCCTCCCTCACCCTCCGTCACCTTCTGTCCCCAGAGCATCCCTGAGGTGCTGGTCCACCCCATCCCTTCCTCTCTCTAATGTAGTTCCCAAGGTCACACCGTTTGTCTTGCTGGCTGCTGTATTTTGGGCACCTTGCTCAGTGCCTGGAGCCACAAATCTCCCGTCCGGACCCCCAGCCCCTGACCGTCCACTCCTCTCTCTCAGGGCCCCTTTGTCCACATCGCCAGCATCTGTGCTGCTGTCCTCAGCAGGTTTATGTCGATGTTCTGTGGGGTCTATGAGGTAAGCTTGAGAAAGGAAAATGAGGGAGGGGCTGTATGTGTTCAGGGCCTCGGGAGGGCTGTCTGCGCTGGGCTGGCCGTGATGCTGACGTGGGGCACTGCGCTAACCCACGCTCCCTGATCCTCTTTACCCACACCGCCACCCGCCTACCACAGCCACATGTTGCCCTCCCCAAGACACCTTCTTGATCCACACCCCTGCTCCAGGCCTGCACCCTGGCCAGTTCCTCCGCTGCCCTCCTGTCTACCCCTGCCCCTTTGTCTGCCTAGCCCCCACCCCCTCCCTTGTGAACCCTGCTGCCAGCCCCAGCCCTCTACTCTCCTCGTCCTGCGTGCTTCTCTGTTGCAGACCGTGTCTGGGCAGCTTGATCTCCTGGTGTCGGCCTGTGCGGTGGGCGTGGGATGCTGCTTTGCAGCCCCTATTGGAGGCAAGTCCCACTTCCTCCCTACCCCGTTCCCCGAGCACGACTTGGAAGGGGGTTGGAGTGGCTGCCTAACCTTTGGGGTGGAGAGGGTGCTCGCCAACGGGACTAGTGGGTGGGCATTCGAGGAGTGACCCAGATTGTAGCCCCTGGTTTGCAGGCACCCACACTTCTCTACCAGAGGGCTGTGTGTTCCTCTGTGGCTGGCGGCTGGTTTATGCAGGCTTTATTAGTACTGTTTGTCTGAAGTCCTTTCTGTTTCTCTTGCTGCTGACCCTTCTTGCCCCAGGCCATCCCCATTTCCAGCCCCTCTCTGATGATCACTTATTGGCTGACATGCCTTCCACATATTCATCTTTTAGTTCATTTTCTGTGTTTGGACTTGCGCTATGAGGTCACTTCCTGTTTGCCAAACTAACTGAGTTTCCCTTGGCCTGGGAATCGCTGGGGAGGAGGGGGCCCCTCTGATTCCCTGTGACTTAAGCCTCCCCTTCTGCCTTATTCCCCACCCTTGCTTGTTCTCCATTCCTCTCTGGCCCCCTTCCCTGCCCCCCCATCTGTCTGTCTGTCTGTCTGTCTCTCCCCTAGTAGCAGCCGTACTATTACACTGACATGCTGACGGTGGGCTGCGCGGTAGGAGTCGGCTGTTGTTTTGGGACGCCGCTTGGAGGCAAGTGATTTACCCTCTCCTACACCAGTCCGATGCCCAGGCTGGCTCTCCAGCCAGGTTTTGTCAACATCCCCACGTGCAATATTGCCAGTTAAAATGAAAGTATGGCAGGCATAGCGAAATTTTACTGAGCATTTACTATGTGCCAGTGACATTCTAAGCATCTCTCTACATTCACTCCTGTTAAAAGCCATATGAGAGCCACAGTGCGGAGGAGAGGAAGGAGAAAATTGATTACAGAGTGGTTAAGGTACTTGAGCGAGTGGGAGAGCCAGGAACGAAAACCCGAGCAGCCTCCCTGTTTCCGTCCTTGTCTTAAATAAAGCCTGTCGATATTGTTGGACATGTTTGCTCTCCAGTTACCACTACGTCTTCTACCAGGGGACTCTCTGTAGTTTGTTCTCCAAGGAAAAACTTCCATTTGTGCGTGTTATTGGGACCCGGGTGTGTAGTGGGCCTTACTTAGACTCACGGTCAGCTTTCATGAGGGCTACAGATGGAAGTTAAGCCCCGTAGCTCCCTGACAGCAGATTAAACCTGAAGTTAGCTCTTTCTGCATATGGAAGGCAAAGGGTGGCTTTTCAGACTGTCACCTGTGTCCTGGAACACCAACAAATGGGTCCGGACAGGGAGAGCAGCTGTACCTGTTCGTTTACAGCTCAGTGTGAGTTGTGATGGGATTAAGGCAGGTGGGATTACATGGATCATCCATTGGATTCATGGGTGATAAAAAGGACACCCAGCTGACAACCGGGGGAACAAAATCGCAGGAAAAGCCTATGCTTCTTCAACACTCCTGTTGTGAGAGGTATCTTTTCGATTATGAAAATGTCATCAGTGCCTTCGTAGAGGAGCGTGCAGGTAGCTAACATGACCTGGCTCAGGAACGACGTAGGGATAAGCGTTCAGAGTGAATGGAAGTGCATCCTGCTTGCTTATCCTGACACTACAGCAGCCCGCACAGCTCAAGGAGATCCCATCAGCCAGCATCCCTCTGCACTCTGGCCTCGGCTCTTGTCATTGAAGTCACTAGTCCCCATGAGCGAGGGCTGTGTCTGAATTTCTGTACAGGTTAGACATCATATGCTTACATTTATTCCCACTTTCACCTTTACTTACTCTTTTCGCCTTACATCCAGAAAATCTAAACAACATTTTTAGACAGGTAGACTTTAAATTTTTGTTTTTAATCAGCCAGATTCTTTTAAAATGAAGAGAATCTGGGTTTAGGGTTTTTTGTTTTGTTTTGTTTTGTTTGCATAAAACTGCAATTTCAAGAATGAACAAGGAAGGTTCTCTTGGTTCAGCGGCGGCTATAGAAAAGATAAGAGAGTTACAGATAAAACATGCCTCTTGATGTGAGAAAAGGTTCAGGACTGAAAAATTGAGGTGCCATTTTCAGGATGTTTATATTGAGTACAAGTAATAAATGTCCTGGCAGGTAGTTTTATTTGATTGTTTTCCTTTTTTTTTAATAATCATAGAATAATCCTAAAAGAACAATAATTAGTAAAAAGGTAATTTATTCGCTATCTAGCCAACTCTTAATTCCTTACACCAATGCAAAAAGTCTGCTTCAACATTCTGTTAAAATGACAAACATCCTTTTTCTTCCATCATCCGTCCTCTGGGCGCTGTCTCCCAGGCGCTCACAGCTGGGAGGGTGGCCGGGCAGACAGACCAGTCCTCACAGCGCACTCAAAGAGGTGTCTCCAGGGCCTCTTGGGCGAAGTGCAAAGAAGGCTGTGAGGACAGGGTACTCTGGACAGAAGAAAAGGCATCGCAGAGTCACCATCTGGGGGCTCTAATCCCAGGAGATGAGAGTCACTAGAGGACACAGGGGAACTTATGGGGCTGCATCGTGAGGGTCCTCAGAGGCCACACATGAGAACGTAGATTCTGTTCTCCAGGCTAGACTTTGTCCAAATGTGTTTTACAGAACATAGTTCTCCACGGCGTTAATAGATGTAACATGTGAAAAGGGCCCCAAGGTCAAATAAGTTGGAAGATCCTATGTTAAACACACCGTTTTTTTAAAGTGGAGAAGTGATCAGAATGTTGGCTACGCTGGCAGGCATTGTGAATATGCAAACTCTGGCTCAAACACAGCATTTCGCACAGAATCCCTTTAGCTAGGAACTTCTCGTGAGACTCATAGTATCTCAGAGATGGACTTTGGGAGATTCGGTCATGGGCGAAGGGGAGCCACAGAAGAATTCTGAACAAGGAAGTGACACGACAAGCTGCCCGTTCGTCCTACCCCTTTGGCAGAAGTGTGCAGAATAGAACTGGCCTGTGGATTAACAGGATGCATCTGAGATTAACAAAAAGACTATTGTAGTCCTAATGCTAACTGATGAGAGATTGAACTGGGTGGGGGCAGAGGAGAGAGAGAGAGAAGAGGATGATGCATACATAAAGGTGATAGGAAGTCAAATTGACAGGACCTGGAAGTTGATTTTGTGCAAGGTTATAAAGGATGAGGGAGGAAGAGGAATTTGGGCCAGTTCCCAAAGTTCATTTCGAAGAAAACTGGATGGCCAGTGGTGCTAGTAAGCAAAACAAGGAATATAGGAAGTGAAACAGGTCTGGAGGAGTTGATCAGTTTTACTTTATTTTTTAAAAAAAAGAGATTTGTTTATTTATTTTGACGAAAGAGAGAGAGGGGAGGGGTAGAGGGTCAGAGGGAGAGAACCTTCAAGCAGACTCCCTGCTGAGCCCTGAGCTCCATCCGTCCACCCATGAGATCATGACCTGACCCGAAACCAAGAGTCAAGAGTCGGATGCTTTACCAGCATCCCAGCCACCCCCAGTTTTACTGTGGATATGTTGAATTTGAAGTTCCTGTGGCAGATCTAAGTGATACCAAATAGGCAACCGGATGGGTAAGCTTGAAGTTCAGGAACTGAGCTGGAAATGTCACTCTGCTACCCAGTAGCATGGAGGTGGCAGTTGAAGCCATGGGCATAAATGGAGCTGAGAGAGTGCATCTGTGAGTAGCAAGAACAGGACACCGAGGCAAGGAAGGCCCTAGCCTGGGCAGAGGCAAAGGAGCCAGAGCAGGGGCACAGAGAACATCCAGGGCGGCAGGAGAGAGCCAACTCCAGAACCTTAGAGACTAGAGAGCTTCCAAAAGCTGTTTGTGTTTGTAAGGCTTTGTTTGCTTTTAGAAGCACATTTTCTGTTTGGCTCAGACGAGTATTAAAATCAGTTCTCATTCCTGAGGATACAGTGACAGACTGCTAGGGAAAGCATCCCAGAACCACCTCATAGGAAAGAAAATCTAGTCAGGGTTTCAAAAAAGTGGTTGTAAAATATTCATAAGTTGGATAGCTTACACCCCAGCAAATCAAAGCTGATTCGGTTTTATTACTACTCAAGAAAAGTAGAGACTTGCCCCACCTGCTTCCCACTGTGTCAAATCGTCCTTTAAGCCCGAAGACACAGACGCCTCACCTGATGTGATTTGAGGAGCAGGGGCAGAAGGGGTGGCTGGCAGCTCTCTCTGCCCCCAATTCCACTGTCCCTCGCGCTGTTTTCTGAAATTTCACCCTTTCTGTCCTCTTTTGTTCTCTTTCCTTCTCAGCCTCTCCTCACCTGTTCATACACAGAATAGGCACTAAGGCTTGATAATGTACCAGGCATGGGGTTAGGTGGGGGGTTCCAAGGAATTTTCGGTCCTAGGGAGAACTCTGAGATGGAAACAAATCACTCTGTCTGCAAGTGACAAGTGCCCAAAAAGTCCCAAACTCTGAGACAGGAAGGTGATGAGAGGGGCCTTTTCTACTTGATGAGGGGCGCTGGGAATGCCTTCTGGGAGAGGGAGGCATTTGAGCTCACCACTGGGGCCCTTCAGCCAAGTGCTGCAGCTACTAGGGGAGCGGGTAACAGTTGGGCCACCACCCCTGTGCTGCAAGTAACTTTCTGTGACTGTCACCTGTGAAACAGAGGGGGGACCCTTGAGGAATCTGAGAGATGTAACTTCGAATACAGAACAGGGAGAAAAAATGGCTGGGGTGTGAGATGCTACCTGAGGGGGAAGTGGGGAGCCGGTGGGGGTCTCAGGCCAGCAACTGTCCACCATGGGGAGAAAGGAGGAGATAAACCTCATCTGGCTCATGGCCTCCCGTGGGGCCAAGCTGCTTCTCCATTCATCTGATGATATGCCTCAGATCCCTGGCTTCTCCTCCTCATTTTTGATAAAGATGAAGTGTAGCGAGGTCATTTTGTCATCAATTTTTACTTTGCATCTAATCAAAGCCCACTCCCTTATTCTTAATACGTTCAAGGGTTACTTTCTTTGCTGTCTCTTGAATTTTGTTTTTACGCCCTCCTTAGCGTTCCTTACTTTGACCCTCCCTGTGCCTACTATTGGTTTGTGTATCTACCAACTCATTTTCCACTCCACCATCTGCTCTTGGAAACAGTAGTGCTTAGGACTTTCAATTAGCTTTCCTCCTACCTCACTCACCTTTTTCTTAAGCAAAATTGTTTTTAACTTCTAGCCTCTTGGTTTTCCTCCTTGTTTGGTTCTTTTAAGTCAGGTTTTTAATGTTTGTTTTTTTCTAAACTCTGGGTGAATCTTCTGCTTTCTTTTCTTGGAACATTGAGTATTGTCAGCTCTCATGAAGTCTTTTTGTGTTCATTTTGGTTATTTGTTCCTTATAAACTTGCCCTACGGTATATGGTGCGTGGGAGGAATGTGAGGGAGAGCCCCTATAAATCCCGAGCTCTGCTTGGCAACTCTGCTGAGCACGTGCTCTGGAAATGTTCTCTCTCCTAACTTCTCTGCAGAAACTTGCATAACTGTGGACATGTGACAACTGTGAATCCCACCCAACCCTTCTTTCTAAGGGAGAGAGAGGGCAGGACCACCTGATCTTCCTGGTTTGTGGGTTGAGGACCACCCCTCCCCCCCCACCCCACCCCTCCTCCCTCCCTCCTCCCTGTGTCTTTGCTGGACCACTTCCCCGGCCTGCAAACCACTGCCAGCAGGAGCCAGCGTATGGTTTAGAGCATGAGGTTCCAGGAGACCATCACTTCCCACTACTGCTTCCCTCGTGATTTGGGTTTCTGCAAAAGCACCTGAGGCCTGCAGATGGGAGTGTGGGGGAGAGCCTCTCGCTTTCATCTGCACCTGACTACCTCCACGCCCCTGCAGGAGTGCTGTTCAGCATTGAGGTCACCTCTACCTACTTTGCTGTGCGGAACTACTGGCGAGGATTCTTTGCAGCCACGTTCAGTGCCTTTGTTTTCCGCGTACTGGCCGTGTGGAACAAGGATGCAGGTAACAGGGCAGGCTGGGGTGGAGGCTGGAACTGGGGTGGGGAACAAAGCTCCTTGGGGCCATTTAGAAAAAGAACGGATGCCATTATTAGGGGAGTGGGCCCAAGGCCCAAAGATATAGGGCAAAGATCTAGGTCATAGCCTGGGAGGAAGGAAGAGGCCGACCCTCAGCTGCTGACCCCAGCCTCCCCCATCCCCCCACCCCCCGGGCACCGGGTTTCTGCGGTGCTCCCACCATGATGCCTGGCTTTCCATCCCACAGTCACCATCACTGCTCTCTTCAGAACCAATTTCCGAATGGATTTCCCCTTTGATCTGCAGGAGCTCCCAGCCTTCGCCATTATCGGGTCAGTGGGCTTGGCTGCTTGGGAGTGGTGAACAGGGCGTGGGGTGCAACTTCAGCTGGAAGGAGTCCTGGCTGGAGGAAGGTGGGGCAGACCTGGATAAGTGTGAATTGCTGAGGGCAAGAGGGCAGAAAGGGAGGGTGGACGCTTGGTGTTTGTTTCCCGCTGAGGGCAGGTCTGCGAAGAGGGTTCCATTGCTGTATAACTTACGCCCTCAGGATTTGCTGTGGCTTCCTGGGAGCTGTATTTGTGTACCTGCATCGCCAAGTCATGCTCGGTGTCCGAAAGAACAAGGCCCTCAGCCAGTTTCTGGCGAAGCAGTGAGTCACTGCCCTTCTGTGTCCTACCCATTTCCGTCCTGCTTTCTCCATGAGCCCCTCCCTTTTAATCTTTGTCGAAGGCCGTCCTTGCCTTTAGGTGGCTTGTGATGAAATACAGGAGCCCGGTACAAGGGGCGTGGTCTGCCCCTTAAAGTTCACTTTGTGGTGACAAGAATGTTCTGTGTTTAAAGAGCTGAGGCTGCAGTGGGCTACTGGGGCCCAGCTCACTGGCTCAGTGTGGCGTCCCCCGGGGCTAACTTGTGGGGATCCAATCTGTTTCTTTTTCAGCCGCCTGCTGTATCCCGGAATAGTCACCTTCATCATTGCCTCATTCACCTTTCCGCCAGGAATGGGTCAATTCATGGCTGGAGAGGTCAGCTCCAAGGAGTCTGGGGGGATGGGAGGGGTCAGGTCACTGAGCACATGACCAGACTCAGCCAGGGCAGGGCCACAGCAGACAGTCCTCAGGCTTCTGAGCACTTTTGCTGAAGGGTAGAACCTCTCCCCGAGAGAAGAGCAAGAGAGCCCCTTGAACAATGAGACTGGGGGTGCAGTTCTGTACAGAGCGCTAGTATCTGACATCCTTAGAGACCTCCCCCTTTTGCTTCCTCCTCTCACAGCTGATGCCTCGTGAAGCCATCAGTACCCTGTTTGACAACAACACGTGGGTAAAGCATGTGGGTGACCCTGAAAGCCTGGGCCGGTCAGCCGTGTGGATCCACCCACAGGTCAATGTGGTCATCATCATCTTCCTCTTCTTTATCATGAAGGTACCCCTCCTTGCACTCCTAACCCCTTAAGCTTCCGTCCGTTTTCAACCGGGAACCCATGGTTTGCATAAGAACTTCACTGGGGCTTTGCCCAATCTAAAGGGAAATAGCGATGCTCCCACGGCCTAGGTAAGTTGCTCACCTATAGAAGTGAGCCCATATCTGGGTTAATTGCTCCCTTCATGTCAACCTAGCAATGTTGCCATAATTACCATAAGCCTGCTAAAGGTTCCACTTGCTAAATGATCAAGACCTCACAGCAGCCTAGTAAATGAGGACGAGACAGGGTTGAACAACTTAGATCATTGTGTAAACACCCCACGTAAATTAACCAAATCCCCCACATAGTAGATGATTAGGCACTTCATTCTCCTATATCAGATTATCTATCTTTAGATGATTTGAATATCCATTTGTCCCTACCTAGTGGGTAATCTCTTTTCTAGAATTGCCAAAGAGATTAAATATTTAACTCAATTTTTTAAAAAGATTTTATTTTATTTATTTGACAGAGATCACAAGTAGGCAGAGAGGCAGGCAGTGAGAGAGGGGGAAGCAGGCTCCCCGCTGAGCAGAGAGCCCCATGCAGGGCTCCATCCCAGGACCCTGAGATCATGATCTGAGCCGAAGGCAGAGGCTTTAACCCACTGAGCCACCCAGGCGCCCCTTAACTCAATTTGTTAGTGACTATAAATAATTTTTAAGACTTTATTTATTTATTTATTTATTTATTTATTTAGAGAGAGCATGCTCATGAGCCCAGGGAGGAACAGAGGGAGCAGGAGAGAGAATCTTAAGCAGACTCCCTGCCGAGCATGGAGCCCAACATGGGACTCGATCCTACAAACCTAGGATCATGACCTGAGGCAAAATCAAGAGTCAGATACTTAACTGACTGAGCCATGTTGTTATTTCCCCTTTTGCTGGTGAGGCCATGAGGATTTTGCGACTTGCAAGCTATTTTCTCTTCATTTCAATTAGGAAACCAAAGCTGGCCTCTTCCATGTCTTCATAGGCTTCTCAGTCACTGCTTTATACAAAGACACTTTTATTTCCACCCCCAGTTGTGACATCTACTACAATTGCTGCTTTCCCCATTTTGTTTTCTTTCTCAGTGACTGCCTCATTACAAATCCCATGTCTTGCCTGGATGATCCAACATCTTCCTCTGTACATTAAGGTTCTCATTCAAAAGTTTGTCCACACGGAAAGTTCATGCTTTTGAATATTCACTTATTCATGACACATTTTTTGAATCTACATTTTCCCAGGATATGAGTCACTAAGTTATATTTACATTATAATAGCTGTCATGGGTTCATTTATTCCATAAATGTTATTACACACCTACCGTGTGCCAAATATATAATATTTGATTGTTGTACTTTGGCAAATTTCATGCTTATGGTTGAAAAAAATGTCTTTGTTTTTGGCTGCTCCTTTAATGTACTTGTCAAGGAACTTGTGATTAAAGACACCAGGTGCTTGACACACCAGGTTCCAACTTTGTGACTTACAATCTCAGGATTCGCTCTGGGTTTCTGGAAACTCTGTCTCTGCATGTTCTTTCCCATTCCACTCCATGTGGGTTCAGTGGGTGGGCAGCTTCGATATTGTGTTCACCTACTTTATTAATTAGGTCTTTTTTATGTCTTCCTTCAAAAGATTTGATATTTTCATCATAAGTAAGTTCTCAGCCTTGTTAAGGATTGACTTTAGGACTTTCAATGCAGAGTTCCTCTTCTCTAACTTATAAATCCCAGCTTCCTGTAAGTAACCAAATCCAAGCTTTGATAGCCTCTCAGAATTTATTGTTCAAGGATAATGATTGCATTTTCCTGATGTTCCTCTAGACTGAACTAAGTGGTAACTTTGGGATCATACATGTTTTTTAAATGTCAAGCTCTTGCAAAGTTTTATAGAAACAAAATACCATATATTTTCCAACATTTCCCCTACACCTCACGTCATCTCCCCAGATTCCCAAGTATGTATCTGGATTTGACTTCACAGATTAAAGTTTATTCTGGGAGGCCTACTTGGATTATACAGCAGGACTCAACTGTATGTCGCTATTATTAATTTCTCACTGAATCACATCCTTGATAATGTTTACGTCATGCCCCTAACAGGGGAAGAAACTCACATACTTCCTGGGCTATATTTCAAGCTTCACAGTTTGCATCAGGCCTCTGCCATTCCATAATATTTAAAAACGTAACTAACACCACTCGTTGCTATGAATCCATGGTATTGTCCAATTATCACTGCTTTCAGCGTTTTCACTTCTCAGTTATTGGACACATATGTATCCATCCCTTTATCTATTCCTAAGTGTAGGTGACAGGCTACGTAACCAAATTAGAATATGAAAGTGACTGGAACTATTTTTCCACAGTCTGGTTTGAAATTTAGCCTGTGTGGGCTTCTGGCGGTATTCACACAGGCAGATAAGGTTCTCCCCTATTGATGAAGGGAACTTTCATATTCCCCAGTCTTAAGACATGGAAATATCAGCATGTTGTAAGTTAACAGCTGCTACAATGGGTATGAATAAAATTACAACTTCTCAGTTTCCCTTTTTAATAAGACTAAAGTCATTACCTAGTATCACTGACCAGCATAGCCTGAGTCTCTGTAGAATTCTCCATGGCACTCCTTCTTGTGAAGGGCCTAAATAAAGTGGAATCTATCATGGTGGGTCTCTAGTTTCCCAGTTCTCTAGCACTGGATGTTTAAATTCTTGGGAGTTTTTTGTGTTCTATATTATTTACATTGCATCTGGATCTTTCCTTTCATATGCTAATAGCTCGAAAAGTTTGCTAACCTCGGGTCATTCTTTGTCCTTAGGAGTTGTTCACTTCAGTGCCCTCTGATCCTCATCTGTTCTTACACATATCTGGGGGGATAATCCAGAATTCATCCTCTGAAATCAGACCTATCAGCCACCTATAATCTGTATTACTGGAGCTTTCAGATTAACCCCAGCCTACAAAATCCCATACGGCTTTCATGTGCTTATTCCAAAGAGATGGTACAAAGTAGTTCAAGGGGTCTCCAACTGTTAGATGTCAGAACCATTTGCAAAGGTTAAGTAAGCTACAAATACCCAGAACTCCATGTCCACACTGACTGACATGGTGTCTAGTCATCTGCAGGTTCAACAAATTCCCCAACGAGCATTTCTGTTGGGTGTTTCAGTGAATAATAGCTCTGAGAAGCCTTTTCTGTGTTGCGTGGATGCTATTTGACCAAGCTCTCTTCTTTCTTTCCTTCCTCCCTCCTTGCCTCCCCAGTGACCTACCTACAGGCTACCCACATTGATGAGCACCCCACCAGGACTGAAAGCAGGCAGAGAAAACAAGACACAAGGTTGCTTTATACTCAAGGCTTTCTCAGTCTATATTATCTTCATCTGTACCTTTGACTTAGCCATTCTCAGCTGTTTTATATGGTCATATTCTGACATGAAGAAGTATGCATTTTTGCCTCATCTCAGAGCTTCTGGGATGAAGCCTTCTTAGAGCCTTTGGCATGGCCTCTTGACATCAGCCCTAGATCAAGGGAATCTTTCTACAGTTCAGAATAGTAAGAAATGTATTTCTCATTAGTTTACAATGCACTTTGTACAGATTTTCAATTACAAATATTTCAATCCTGGCAATTTGTTCTAATTTAGCTGCTACCATCTTTCACCACATGAGTTTGAGATCCTTTTGTAAGATTGGCTTACTTATTTTGGGAATAATATATAAACCTGTTTCTACAGTTACATGGTGTATCTCATATTTTTACTTCTTTTACAGATATTTCAAAGGTTCAACCAACGCTCATTTCTCCACTCTATTTCTCAATTCTTCCCCATACTTTGCCACAGAATGTATGTGTTACTTTTGCTAAAATTGTTCTGGTTTCTTTTGGAATACTACCTGACAAAATTGGCCTTCGAGATCTTTTCTGTTACACTGGCTAACTTTCTCAATGTGTCCTTCCAGAATGGCTAGGATAGATTTGATCTTTTGAACCTCTGTTTAATGTGGTTTGATGTTAAAGGAAATGACTCAGGCAGGACAGTCTTCACTCCAGGTTTCCTTGTGAGGTTTGCCATATAAATGGGTTTATAAATAACTTTATCATTAAATTAGTCACATAGGAAGTCACTAAGACTCTAAGATGTCTGCCACTTAGAGCTGAGCTCTTTCTCAGAAACAATCTGACCAGGAAAAGATAACTCTCCAGCTTCAAGAGTTTTAGGCTGTTCTGCTGAGGTGAACTTTTTGGCCTAAGAGGGTATAGTATAGGCTATACTATACCTTCTGGAGCAGTGACAGGAATCTTCAGGGGCTCCGCTCCTTGTTCTAGACTGCCTAAAGGCAAATACAGTCATTCCAAGGGGAAACGATCATCAAGAGGAACTCTTACAATGTTATCTTTGATGGTTTTTAGCCTGGGTGAGCACTCCACGTTCTTTGATTCTGGAGAAAGAGTACAGACAAAATGGCTTCTGGATGAATTAGCTACCCCAGGGTTTCTGTGACCCTTGAGGCAAGAGGGAGGGTTGGAAGTGGGGAGGAAGTGGAATAGGGATGTGTGTGTGTGTGTGTGTGTGTGTGTGTGTGTGTGTGTGTTGGGCAGAGTTGGGAGGGTGTCCTGATGCCTCTTTTTACTCCAGTTCTGGATGTCCATCGTGGCCACCACTATGCCCATACCCTGCGGAGGCTTCATGCCTGTGTTTGTGCTAGGTAAGTTCTGATGGGAAACCTGGGATCTTGCTGATAGCTGCAATCTAGGGTACTGGGAAATTAAGGAAAGGCCTGGAATGCCAGGGGCTTCTATTTGGTCTTAATGCCCAAGAAGGGATTGGCTCTGAAATATAGAGGATAAGGAACTTGGATCTTCCAACACCTTCCTTCCTTTTGTCTTTCCTCTAGGAGCTGCATTTGGAAGGCTGGTAGGAGAGATCATGGCCATGCTATTCCCTGATGGTATCTTATTTGATGATATCATCTACAAGATCCTACCCGGGGGCTATGCAGTAATTGGTGAGACACATTTTACCCTCTGGTAACCCCTAAGAGCCACACGCAAACTCTCCCATGACATCTTTATTCAAGACAAACTACATAATGTGGTTTTAATTTTATGCTATTTGATTCAACTTTCATTCAAATAATCAACCCTTGGCTTTTTTAAAAAATATTTTATTTATTTATTTGACAGAGATTACAAGTAGGCAGAGAGGCAGGCAGAGAGAGAGGAGGAAGCAGGCTCCCTGCTGAGCAGAGAGCCCGATGCGGGGCTTGATCCCAGGACCCTGGGATCATGACCTGAGCCGAAGGCAGAGGCCTTAACCCACTGAGCCACCCAGGCGCCCCAACCCTTGGCTTTGACTCTCATTAGCTCTTACTGAACGTTTTTGAGCCTTATTCTTTATGTAGAAAAGGGATTATGGGGATTAAATGAGATAATAAGAATGAAAGCACCTAGGATTGTGTCTGAATGTTTGGTAAGGGTTTTTTCCTTTCTTCCGAAGAATCATAGAAACCGCAGTGCAGGTGACTGGCTTGGATACTCCCAAACTGCAGATGGGTTAATACTGACAGGACTTTAAAGTACCTAAGAGCAAAGAAACATGGTCTCGACTCATCCCTGTCACTTGTCTCCTGGATGACTGTGGAGCAAGTTAGCTACCTTTCCGCACGGGAGTTTCTTTATTATAAAATGACTTCTGAGATATCTTATAGCCCTAACATTCTGAGAATCTGTGATAATCTTTTTTCTCATTAAATCCACAATCCCATCCAACCGAAACCCTATCACCCTACTAAATACAGTGGCCTGTATAATCCTCAAAATTATTATGCCTCCCCCCTCCTGCTCTTCCTCATCAAAATCCCATAACACCTACGGCCATGCCTCCCTTAAATATAGAAGCATTAGGCAGCTTTCCAGTGCATATGGTGCCCTTACTCCCCCACCACAGACCTTTACGAAAAGCCTCTTTCATTGATAAGAGTCATCTGCTCTTATTCCCTATCTTCATGACTCTCAGGTGTCACCCCATCTTCCCTGGTGGACGTTTCCCAGAATACATATCTCTTGTGACAATTTATGTTCTGAAGTATATCATGTGTACCATCTTGCAGAATTAGTCCTCCCAGTATTTCCCTTTTGTGACTTTTCTTATTTTTTTTAAAGTAAGCTCTACACCCAACGTGGGACCTGAACTCACAACCCTGAGATCGAGAGTCATGTGCTCTCCCAATTATGCCCCTGTCTTTTGTGTCTTTTTCTTGTTCTCTTCTCATGTATACCTTCTAGTGGCTATTTCTGCTGATGGAAAAACAATGAAATATAAGATTCTGTTTTCAAAGAGTTCATAGAATCATAACGTTTTAGATCTGCAAGGGCCTTACAACTTATTCAATGACCTTTTTTACCTTAGAGATGGTAGTATGGGATTCCAAAAGGATCAAATGCTACACACACAGTTGAGAAACTATAGAATCAGAATCTGACACAGGTGTTAGTACTCCAAGTCCACACCATGAGTCCTGGGTTTTGATTCCCTTCACTCATATATTGTTGACATCAAAACCCAAGGTCCAGTAGAAAATGCTGTCACTGGGTTTTAGAATGCTCAATTAAGAATGATCCAAACTGGGGCGCCTGGGTGGCTCAGTGGGTTGAAGCCTCTGCCTTCGGCTCAGGTCATGATCCCAGGGTCCTGGGATCGAGTCCCGCATCGGGCTCTCCGCTTGGCAAGGAGCCTGCTTCCTCCTCTCTCTCTGCCTGCCTCTCTGCCTACTTGTGATCTCTGTCAAATAAATAAATAAAATATTGAAAAAAAAAAAAAAAAGAATGATCCAAACTTTTGGGGTGCCCGGCTGGTTCAGTCAGTAGAATATGTGATTCTTGATCTGAGGGTTGTGAGTTTGAGCCTCATGTTGGATATGGAGAATACTTTAAAAAAAAAAAAAGAAAGATTCAAACTTTCAAAAGCAAGGAATAGATAGGACATCACTATCTTCATCTTACAAATGAAAATTTGGGCACACACAATGATTTTGTAAATTGCCAAAGGACACAGAATGAGATCAAAATGATTTGCTGACAGTTTTCTAGCTCCTACTCTTGACAGATGGTTATGTCAGGAGTGTTGGCACTGACCAGGATCACGTCTCCCATCACATCTGCACGTGGCAGCCCTAACCCACTGGTACATTCCTGTGTCATTCTAGGGGCAGCCGCGCTGACTGGTGCAGTATCCCACACAGTCTCCACAGCTGTGATTTGCTTCGAATTAACGGGTCAGATTGCCCACATCTTACCCATGATGGTGGCTGTCATCTTGGCCAACATGGTGGCTCAGAGCCTGCAGCCCTCCCTCTATGACAGCATCATCCAAGTCAAGAAGCTACCCTACTTGCCTGACCTTGGTTGGAACCAGCTCAGGTCAGGGCACCAGCTGGAATTAGTTCAGGCTTGATGGGGTGGAGGTGGGAGCTACTGAAATTAGGATCAGCATTTGGGAACACTGCTTTTTACTTATTTTTATGTTCCCATGTACTTAATGAGTATTATGAGTGACATAATGCATGACAAACCTCATGGGAGGAATGGAAGGGACAGCAAAGGAACAAGCGTATGGTGGGGCTAACGCCTCATGCCTTCTCCCCCCGTAGTAAATTCACCATCTTTGTTGAGGACATCATGGTACGTGACGTGAAGTTTGTTTCAGCCACTTGCACATACGGGGAATTGCAAACCCTGCTCCAGACCACCACAGTCAAGACTTTGCCACTGGTTGATTCAAAAGGTGAGTGGGAAGAAAGGAAGCAGACTCCTGAGCTAGTGACCTGAACCAGGGCTCCACAGAGCTGGAGGAGGTACTGTTTATCTTTAGGGACCACCCAGTCTGCCACAGGACACCCCGCTTGTGTTCACGATCATGTTCAAGAAGGAAAAATACTGCCAGAACATAAGCTAAAGAAGGTAGTTAAAAATGCAGTCAGAGAGGGGCACCAGGTGGCTCAGTGAGTTGAGCATCCAACTCTTGATTTTGGCTGGGGTTGCACTTTCTGGATCATAATCTCTGGGTCATGAAATCAAGCCTGAACTGGGCTCCATGCTCAGTGGGGTATCTGCTCGGAATTCTTTCTCTCCCTCTGCCCCTCTGCCCATTCTCGCTCTCTCTAAAATAAATGAATCTTAAAAAAAAAAATCCAATTAGAGAACTACAGCCAATGCTCTTTAGTCACTGTAGCTACGTCCTCTAAAGTCACTGAACACTGAACTAGGGTTACTATACTGAAACACTGCCCTGGAGAAAATACAGGGTTAGGTTCCTCCCGTCTCATTTTCTTCAACCGATGAATGCATAAGCTTATTTTATGTGTGTCTCTCTTTAAAGACACCTTATTTAGTATATACTGTTGATTCATTAACAGAATTCATGGCCAACAGGGCTACACCTCATGCCTTAACAAAGCTTACCTAACGGGTATATTTTCTCCATAAGGCGCATCACAACCTTCTTGTTTAGGTGGTTGGGGCGAGGGGCTGGGAAGGATGTCAAACAGCAGAATCATTAACACAAAACCAACAAAAGTGTGAAAATGTGACATTAAATGGACAATGAAAAGAATGCTAGCTTATAACACGAGGGCTGAGAGAAGAAGCAGAATGTTACTTTTCTAACCTTAGCGGGAGCGTGGGCGGGGTGAGGCTCCAGTGGTTTGCTGCACTGCGCAGGTCTGTGAACCATGGTGGAGGTATCTTGAGCCCTAATTTGGGGTTTACAAATACCTGTACTTTAGCCAGGAGGCAGATTTGCAAACAGGGCATTCATGAATAGTGAGGCTCAGCTGTAAATCCCTAGCCCCTTATGTGGTTCTTTTTGCTACTTAGTTGAATGGTAGCTGTTCTTCAGTGCCCAACTTGAGGGGCACATGAAACTGTTCCATATGAAGGAGTGAGTGGTTTTATTCCTCTCTAATTTTTTGAAGAATTTATTTTATTATTCTTAAAGAAAGAGAGAAACAGAGAGAGAGAGCGGGAGGGAAGGGCAGAGGGAAAGGGAGAGAGAGAAATCCAAGCAGACTCCATGCTGAGCCCGGAGCCCAACACGGGTCTTGATCTCATGACACTGAGGTCACAAACCGGGCTGAAACCAAGAGTTGGACCCTTAGCCAACTGCACCCCCAAGCACCTCTTTTTAAAATTATTCATTTGTTTGTTTCTCTATGGAATGGCCTTAAAGCAGTTCTTTCATGTCCCTTCCTTCACCATCCTTTTCGTCCACCTTTGGCATTTAATCCTGCTCTGTATTATTATTTTTTAAGGGTTTTTTTTTTTCATTTATTTGACAGAGCACAAGCAGGGAGAGCAGTAGGCAGAGGGAGAGAGAGAAGCAGGCCTCCCCACTGAGCAGGGAGCCCTTTGTGGAGCTCAGTCCCAGGACTCCAGAATCATGACCTGAGCCAAAGGCAGACGCTTAACCGCTTGAACCACCCAGGCACCTCTCTATTATTTCTTATTGGAGTTTATATCTATGTCTCACTAGGCTGAGAATTCTTTGAGGGCAGAGACTGTAACTTCTATCTCCTTCAGACTGCCTCCTTCTAGGTATTTACTAGATACTAGATAAACACTGCCTAATGTTTGAATTCATGTAATTAAGAAGAATCATGTAGGGCCATTTGGAGCCATTAAGTTTGTTAGTTCCTGATTTCAGATAATCAGAATGTCCATGTTGTTCAAGTTAGATCATTTTAATATTTTTCCCAAATCCCAAATACTTTGTGAGTGTCTCTAAAGCGGTGGCTTTTCACTAGAGCAGGGGTACAGCCAAGGAGGTACAGGGTTTTCATAATAGTGACTAAGACTTAATGGTAAGATTTATCTTAATAACACTGTTGCAATTTGGTGGGCTTAAAACAATGAAAATGCTCATTGTGGTAGCAGAATTTCCGTATATGAAAGATCTTCCCGAGAAAAGGAGACATTTTATTTATATCCTAGAAGGACCCACAGTCTTTAAGTGATTAAACCTCAGATATCCTTGTAGACTTCTTTCAAAATATATTTACATCTCAGTCTATATAAATGGCTTTTGAAATCGTCTATCTTTCTTTCTTCCGTTCTCTTTCTTTCTTTCAAGATAGGATTGATTAGCCATTTTAGTACCAAGTTCACCTATTTACAAACAGCCTGTATAAGGAAGGGTTTGCATCAAAATAAGTATAAATTAACACCAATTAGCATGCTATCAATTGGGTCTCTAAGTGCTAAATGAGTGAAATAAAAGCAATTGAATGAGGTCAATCCTGGAAGATGAATGACACGAATCTTCAGGAAGAGAAGAGAAAAGCTCGGAAAAGAAGCAGGGGTGCTTGGCTTCCGTCCCCAGCTCAATCCTGCAGAGTGGGTTGGAGGGGGCAGGGAAAGGTGCAGGCCCTCAGGCTGAGCTTGGCTCTCCCCAGATTCAATGATCCTGCTGGGCTCCGTGGAGCGGTCAGAGCTGCAGTCCCTCCTACAGCGCCACCTGTGCCCCGAGCGGAGGCTGCGGGCAGCCCAGGACATGGCCCGGAAGCTGTCTGAGCTGCCGTTCAACGGGAAGGCTCTGCTGGCTGGCAGGGGACACCAAGGCATCTCCCTTGAGGGCCGGAGGGAGTCCTTTGCCTTTGTGGATGAGGATGAAGATGAGGAACTCTCTGGGAAGCCTGAGGTGACCAGGCAGGGATGGGCTACAGGAGTAGGATGGATTGGGGTAAAGGGAAGGTAGGAGGAGGGAGATGGGATGCTGGTCACTGAGAAAGTCAAAGAGACCAGTGCACCTGGGGGCCAGGGACTGAAGGAGATCAGGTTGCAGATGGTACCAATGAGAACTCAAAGGGATATAGGAATTCTGAATGGGTATGAGGGTGAATGGATGTAGATAGAATTCCTAGCACACCAGCCTCTTCCCCAGGACTGAGAATTTTTACTGTTCCTTATAGCTGCCTCCTCTCCCTCCTCCTCATCCCTTTCCTACTGCCCCATTGTCCTTCGAAGA